>CM040401.1:11467909-11476091 GCA_022702515.1 Ilyophis sp. 1 JC-2022
ACCCGGGCACGCATGTGACCTTTTGTCGTCGCCAGGTGTCAGCCCTCTCTCGGCAACTGGCCGGCAGGCTCGGGGTTGGTGGTGGTGGTGGTGGTGGTGGAAGAGGAAGAGGAGGAGGAGGAGGAGGAGGAGGAGGAGGAGGAGGCGGCGGCCTGTCTGTCTGTCTGTCTGTCTGTCTGTCTGTGGAAACAAGGCAAACATGCTTATTACACAAAAGCCTGCTTTATTTGTGACATCAATTCAATTCAATTCATTCATGGAAAATAAATAAATAAATAAATAAATAAAAACATTTCTCTTTTCAGGCAAAGGTGCAACGTTCCTGGACGTGTGCGGGGCCGCGTCGACACGTGGAGCGGTTGGAGCAAGCTCCTTCTCCGACTCCCCGTTCCAATAATCCGCTTAATATGCGGTCCCCTGATAGGGCACGTATCGTATCGGACATCAATGTGATAAGAACACAGAGATACTACACTTTCACCCTTAGCCGTCAAACGGCCGAGAAGCCATAACCCACAAACGGGCCCCTGAGCACTTCCGCCACCTCGGGGCCAAGGGGGCGTCAACTCGGCTTGGCTCCGCCACCCTGCGGAGCTACCTACCTACCTACCTACCTACCTACCTACCATCACTCTCCTTTGAACACCAGCAAAGTTGGCCCGTCCAGTGGACAGAGCATCCAAAAATAGCACAAACCCGGGCGTGTTCCTCTCCACGGAAATCTTTAGTAAAAGGCGAAAGATTTGTTCGTGCTGAAGAGAAACCCGGGCACGCATGTGACCTTTTGTCGTCGCCAGGTGTCAGCCCTCTCTCGGCAACTGGCCGGCAGGCTCGGGGTTGGTGGTGGTGGTGGTGGTGGTGGAAGAGGAAGAGGAGTAGGAGGAGGAGGAGGAGGAGGAGGCGGCGGCCTGTCTGTCTGTCTGTCTGTCTGTCTGTGGAAACAAGGCAAACATGCTTATTACACAAAAGCCTGCTTTATTTGTGACATCAATTCAATTCATTCATGGAAAATAAATAAATAAATAAATAAATAAAAACATTTCTCTTTTCAGGCAAAGGTGCAACGTTCCTGGACGTGTGCGGGGCCGCGTCGACACGTGGAGCGGTTGGAGCAAGCTCCTTCTCCGACTCCCCGTTCCAATAATCCGCTTAATATGCGGTCCCCTGATAGGGCACGTATCGTATCGGACATCAATGTGATAAGAACACAGAGATACTACACTTTCACCCTTAGCCGTCAAACGGCCGAGAAGCCATAACCCACAAACGGGCCCCTGAGCACTTCCGCCACCTCGGGGCCAAGGGGGCGTCAACTCGGCTTGGCTCCGCCACCCTGCGGAGCTACCTACCTACCTACCTACCTACCTACCATCACTCTCCTTTGAACACCAGCAAAGTTGGCCCGTCCAGTGGACAGAGCATCCAAAAATAGCACAAACCCGGGCGTGTTCCTCTCCACGGAAATCTTTAGTAAAAGGCGAAAGATTTGTTCGTGCTGAAGAGAAACCCGGGCACGCATGTGACCTTTTGTCGTCGCCAGGTGTCAGCCCTCTCTCGGCAACTGGCCGGCAGGCTCGGGGTTGGTGGTGGTGGTGGTGGTGGTGGAAGAGGAAGAGGAGTAGGAGGAGGAGGAGGAGGAGGAGGAGGAGGAGGAGGAGGCGGCGGCCTGTCTGTCTGTCTGTCTGTCTGTCTGTGGAAACAAGGCAAACATGCTTATTACACAAAAGCCTGCTTTATTTGTGACATCAATTCAATTCAATTCATTCATGGAAAATAAATAAATAAATAAATAAATAAAAACATTTCTCTTTTCAGGCAAAGGTGCAACGTTCCTGGACGTGTGCGGGGCCGCGTCGACACGTGGAGCGGTTGGAGCAAGCTCCTTCTCCGACTCCCCGTTCCAATAATCCGCTTAATATGCGGTCCCCTGATAGGGCACGTATCGTATCGGACATCAATGTGATAAGAACACAGAGATACTACACTTTCACCCTTAGCCGTCAAACGGCCGAGAAGCCATAACCCACAAACGGGCCCCTGAGCACTTCCGCCACCTCGGGGCCAAGGGGGCGTCAACTCGGCTTGGCTCCGCCACCCTGCGGAGCTACCTACCTACCTACCTACCTACCTACCTACCATCACTCTCCTTTGAACACCAGCAAAGTTGGCCCGTCCAGTGGACAGAGCATCCAAAAATAGCACAAACCCGGGCGTGTTCCTCTCCACGGAAATCTTTAGTAAAAGGCGAAAGATTTGTTCGTGCTGAAGAGAAACCCGGGCACGCATGTGACCTTTTGTCGTCGCCAGGTGTCAGCCCTCTCTCGGCAACTGGCCGGCAGGCTCGGGGTTGGTGGTGGTGGTGGTGGTGGTGGAAGAGGAAGAGGAGTAGGAGGAGGAGGAGGAGGAGGAGGAGGAGGCGGCGGCCTGTCTGTCTGTCTGTCTGTCTGTCTGTGGAAACAAGGCAAACATGCTTATTACACAAAAGCCTGCTTTATTTGTGACATCAATTCAATTCAATTCATTCATGGAAAATAAATAAATAAATAAATAAATAAAAACATTTCTCTTTTCAGGCAAAGGTGCAACGTTCCTGGACGTGTGCGGGGCCGCGTCGACACGTGGAGCGGTTGGAGCAAGCTCCTTCTCCGACTCCCCGTTCCAATAATCCGCTTAATATGCGGTCCCCTGATAGGGCACGTATCGTATCGGACATCAATGTGATAAGAACACAGAGATACTACACTTTCACCCTTAGCCGTCAAACGGCCGAGAAGCCATAACCCACAAACGGGCCCCTGAGCACTTCCGCCACCTCGGGGCCAAGGGGGCGTCAACTCGGCTTGGCTCCGCCACCCTGCGGAGCTACCTACCTACCTACCTACCTACCTACCTACCATCACTCTCCTTTGAACACCAGCAAAGTTGGCCCGTCCAGTGGACAGAGCATCCAAAAATAGCACAAACCCGGGCGTGTTCCTCTCCACGGAAATCTTTAGTAAAAGGCGAAAGATTTGTTCGTGCTGAAGAGAAACCCGGGCACGCATGTGACCTTTTGTCGTCGCCAGGTGTCAGCCCTCTCTCGGCAACTGGCCGGCAGGCTCGGGGTTGGTGGTGGTGGTGGTGGTGGTGGAAGAGGAAGAGGAGTAGGAGGAGGAGGAGGAGGAGGAGGAGGAGGAGGCGGCGGCCTGTCTGTCTGTCTGTCTGTCTGTCTGTGGAAACAAGGCAAACATGCTTATTACACAAAAGCCTGCTTTATTTGTGACATCAATTCAATTCAATTCATTCATGGAAAATAAATAAATAAATAAATAAATAAAAACATTTCTCTTTTCAGGCAAAGGTGCAACGTTCCTGGACGTGTGCGGGGCCGCGTCGACACGTGGAGCGGTTGGAGCAAGCTCCTTCTCCGACTCCCCGTTCCAATAATCCGCTTAATATGCGGTCCCCTGATAGGGCACGTATCGTATCGGACATCAATGTGATAAGAACACAGAGATACTACACTTTCACCCTTAGCCGTCAAACGGCCGAGAAGCCATAACCCACAAACGGGCCCCTGAGCACTTCCGCCACCTCGGGGCCAAGGGGGCGTCAACTCGGCTTGGCTCCGCCACCCTGCGGAGCTACCTACCTACCTACCTACCTACCTACCACAAAAATCCCCCTCCCTAATTCTACTATTCCTCTCACCCCCCACTCCCCCCCTTTTATAACCACACCCTTCCACAAACTACCCCTTCTCCCTCAAATAACTATATCCTCTCCCCCTTTCCCTCATATCCAAAATACTATCTTATACCTCCCACAACTTCCCATTCTTCCTTATTTTAATTATTATTATTATTATTATTATTCCTCTTCTCTTCTACTTCTTCTTCTTCTTCTTCTTCTTCTTCTTCTTTTTATACATAATACATAATACATACATATTCCCCCTTCCCCCCATAACAACCCCCCCCTCCCTATCAAACAAATATCCCACCCCACCCAACCAACCACCAACATTCCCCACCCACCCACCCACCCACCCCCCAAAACAAAACTTCCCCTTATCCCCTAACATTCTATATCTTTTTTATCCCTATTCTCTTAATTCTCCTAAAATCACTAACCCCACCATAACCACATCTTACCCATCACTTTCCTACATACACTTCCCACCCATATCACCTCCCCCTCTCACACCCAAACCAACTACAACCCCTTCTCTCCCACCCCCCCCTTTCATCTCCAATCCCACTTTTCCCCTTTTTTACCCATTAATTCACCCCATCTTCACACCACCACACCACCAACACCCAAATCCCCCCTCCCTAATCTACCTATTCCTCTCACCCCCCCACTCCCCCCCTTTTATAACACACCCCTTCCAAAACTACCCCTTCTCCCTCAAATAATATATCCTCTCCCTTTTCCTCATATCAAAATATATCTTATACCTCCCAAAACTTCCATTCCTTCTTATTTTATTATTATTATTATTATTATTATTCCTCTTCCTCTTCTACTTCTTCTTCTTCTCTTCTTCTTCTTCTTCTTCTTTTCATACACATACATAATAATAATATTCCCCCCTTCCCCCATAACAAACCCCCCTCATCAAACAAATATCCCACAAACCCAACAACAACATTCCCACCCACCCACCCACCACCCACCCCCAAACAAAACTTCCCCTTCCCCTAAATTATATATCTTTTCTTATCCTATTAATTAATTCCTCCTAAACACTCACCCTAACCCCACCACTAACCACATCTTAATCACTTTCCTACATACATTCCACCCATATCACTCCCCCTCTCACACCCCAAACCCAACTTACCCCCTTTCTCCTCACCCACCCCCCCTTTATCTCCAACCTCACTTTTCCCTTTTTTACCCATTTAATTACCTCCCTTCTACCACACCACACACCACACCACCAAAAATCCCCCCTCCCTAATTCCTACTATTCCTCTCCACCCCCCCACTCCCCCTTTTATAACAACCCTTCCCAAAACTACCCCTTCCTCCCTCAAATAATATATCCTCTCCCTTTCCTCATATCCAAAATACTATCTTATACTCCCAAACTTCCATTTTCTTATTTTAATTATTATTATTATTATTATTATTCCTCTTCCTCTTTCTTCTTCTTCTTCTTCTTCTTCTTCTTCTTCTTTTTTATAATAATAATAATAATATTCCCCCTTCCCCCATAACAACCCCCCCCTCCATAAACAAATATCCACCCAACCCAACCAACAACATTCCACCCACCACCCACCCACCCACCCCCAAAAAAAACCTTCCCTTATCCTAAATTCTATATTTTTTCTATCCCTATTCTTTAATTCTCCCTACAACATCACTAACCCCACCATCAACCACATCCCTTACATCACTTTCCCTACATACATTCCACCATATCACCTCCCCCTCTCACACCCCAAACCCAACTTACCCTTTCTCCTCACCCCCCCCCCTTTATCTCCAATCCCCATTTTCCTTTTTTACCCATTAATTCACTCCCATCTTCTACACACACACACACACCACCAAAATCCCCCCCTCCCTAATTTACCTATTCCTCTCACCCCCCACTCCCCCCCTTTTATAAACCTTCCCAAAACTACCCCTTTCCCTCAAATAATATATCCTCTCCCTTTCCCTCATATCCCAAAATACTACTCCTTATACTCCACACTTCCCATTTTCCTTACTTTTAATTATTATTATTATTATTATTATTCCTCTTCCTCTTCTTCTTCTTCTTCTTTTCTTCTTCTTCTTCTTCTTCTTTTATAATAATAATAATACATAATATTCCCCTTCCCCATCAACAACCCCCCCTCATAAACAAATATCCACCCCCCAACAACCCAACATTCCCCACCCACCCACCCACCCACCACCCCCCAAACAAAAACCTTCCCCTTATCCCTAAATTCTATATTTTTTTTATCCCTATTCTTTAATTCTCCTAAACACTCACTAACCCCACCACTAACCACATCTTACCCCATCACTTTCCTACATACATTCCACCATATCACCTCCCCTCTCACACCCAAACCAACTTACCCTTTCTCCTCCACCCCCCCCCTTTCCATCTCCAATCCATTTTCCTTTTTTTACCATTAATTATCCCCATCTTCTACACACACCACACCCACCACAAATCCAAATCCCCCTCCCCCCCTAATTCTACTATTCCTCTCACCCCCCACTCCCCTTTTATAAAACCCCTTCCCAAAACTACCCTTCTCCCTCAAATAATATATCCTCTCCCTTTCCCTCATATCAAAATATACTCTTATACCTAAACTTCCATTACTTCCTAATTTTTTATTATTATTATTATTCCTTTCCTCTTCTACTTTTCTTCTTCTTCTTCTTCTTCTCTTATAATACATAATAATAATAAATAATCCCCCTTCCCATAACATAACAACCCCCCCTATAAACAAAATCTCCCCCAACCAACAACCCCACCATTCCATTCCCACCCACCACCCACCCACCCACCCCCCCAAAACAAAACTTCCCCTTAATCCCCTAAATTATATATTTTTCTTAAATCTATTCTCCCCCCTTAATTCCCTAAAATCAAAACCACCAATAACATTTACCCATCACTTTCTACATACACTTCCCACCATATACCTCCCTCTCACACCCAAACAACTTACCCCTTTCTCCTCACCCCCCCACTCCACCTTCCTTTTACCATTAATATCTATTCCACCCCAACCCCAACCACCACCCCCCCCCTCCCCCCCCCCAAAACCCCCCCCCCACCCCAAACCCCCCCCCAACACCCCCCCCAAACCCCCCCCCCCCCCCACACCCCCCCCCCCCCCCCCCCCCCCCCCCCACCCCCCCCCCCCCCCCCCACCCCCCCCCCCACCCCACCCCCCCCCCCCCACAACCCCCCCCCCCCCCCACCCCCCCCCAACCTAACCACACCCCACCCCACCCACCCCCCCCCAACCCACCCCCACCCCCCCCCCCCCCCCCCCCATACCCCCCCCAACACACCCACCCCCCCCCACCCCACCCCCACCCCCCCCCGCCCCCCCCCCCCCCCACCCCCCCAACCCCCACAACCCCCACCCCCCCCACCACCACCCCCCCCCCCCCCCCACCACCCCCCCCCCAACCCCCCCACCCCAACGCCCCCCCCACCCCACCCCCCCTCAAACAACCCCCCCCCCCCCCCCCCCCCCCAACGCCCACCCCCCCACCACCCCCCTAGCCCTCACCCCCATCACCCCCCCCACCCCCCCCCCACCCCCCCCCAAACCCCCCCCCCCCCCACCCCACCACCTCTCCCCCCCTATCCCCCCAAAACCCGGCCCCAAACACAACCCACCCCCCACAACCCACGGGGGCCGCGGGTGGGCCCCCACCCCAACCCTCCCCAGTGTCCTCCCCAACACACCCCCAAACCCCCCCCCCCCCCCACCACCCCCCCCGCCCCCACCCCCACCACCCCCCCCCCCCCGCCGCCCGCCCCCCCCCACCCCCCCCAACCCCCACCCCCCCCCCCCCCCAACCCCCCCCCCCCCCCCCACCCCCCCCCCCCCCCCACCCCCCCCCCCCACCCCCCCCCCCCCCCCCACCCACCCCCCCCCACACCCCCCACCCACCCCCCCCCCCACACCCCCCCCCCCCCACCCCCCACCCCCCCCCTCCCCCCCCCCCCCCCCCCACTCCCCCCCAACCCCCCCCACCCCCCCCACCCCCCCCCCCCCCCCCCCCCCCCCCCCCCACACCCCCCCCCCAAACACCCCCCACCACCACCCCCCCCCCACCCCCCACCCATCCCCCATTCCCCACCCCCCCCCCCCCCCCCCCCCCCCACACCCCCCCACCCCCCCCCCCCCCCCCCCCCCCCCCCCCCCCCCCCCCCCCCCCCCACCAAACCCCCCCCCCACCCCTACTCCCCCCCACCCCCCCCAATCGACCCCCACCCCCCCCCCCCCCCCCCACACCCGGGGGGGGGGGGGGGGGGGTGGATCTCAAATCCCCACCAATCCCCCCCCCCCACCCCACCCCCCCCCCAACCCCCCCCCCCTCCCCCCACCCCCCCCCCCCCCACCCCTACCAACCCCAACCCCCCCTCCCCCCCACCCCCCCCCACCCACCCCAACTACACCCCCCCATCACCCCCCCCCCCCCACCCCCTTTCCTCCCC
>CM040401.1:11476591-11621256 GCA_022702515.1 Ilyophis sp. 1 JC-2022
ACCACCGATATTACTATCAAGACGGGAGTTAAACAGGGTGACCCGATATCACCACTGTTGTACAACCTCGCTATGGATCCGCTCATAAACATGTTGGAAAGTAGAGGGAAGGGCTTTCCAACGAAAAACGGTACGATTTCTACGCTGGCTTTCGCAGACGAAGGTATGAGTCACAACATCAAGATCCTGGAGAAGTTTTGTAGTTTGACGGGTCTGAGCGTTCAGGCCAAGAAATGTAACGGCTTCATGTTAATACCTACACATGACTCCTATACAGTGAACGACTGTAGTCCGTGGAAGATCGGGGGGGGCTGATCTTCACATGATAAGCCCGGAGGAGTCTGAGCGATACCTCGGCGTCGGGGTCTCACCTTGGGTGGGTATCGCTAAGCCTGACATGGAACGTCAACTACACCAGTGGCTCCAGCGTATCGATGAGGTACCACTAAAGCCCTCCTAGAAAGTGGTGATCCTCAATGACTTTACCATCCCCAGGCTTATGTACCAGATGGATCATGTTGAGAGTTCCATTGCTAGCCTGATCAAGATCGATGGGTTGATCAGGACAGCTGTGAAGGCGTGGCTTCGTCTACCGATGTCGAAGTGTGATGGCTTGCTGTACTCCAGATGCTCAGATGGTGGATTGGGCATTCTGAGGTTAGCAAAGCTCATCCCGTCAATACAGTTAAGGCGAATGCAGCGAGTTGCCAACTCCGATGACGCCTCCATTCGTAACTTGCTGCACTCTGGTGACACGCAAAAGGACTTTGAGAGGCTTTGGATCAAGGCGGGTGGGACACCGGCGAATACACCTGACCTGGCCAGAGTCAGAACAGCACCTCATGTCCCAGACAACAGACTTTGGTGGTCCAATACCGATGCCTCCTCCCAAGATCAGCTATCCAGTCCCTAGTGACTGGAGAATGTCAGTGGATTAAGCTGCCTGTGCAGGGAAAGGGTATAGAATGCTTTCAAGGCGATAAAATTAGTAACACCTAGCTAAAATCCCATGGGGGATTTCGTGAGCGCCATTTTATCGCCGCCCTCCAACTGAGAGTCAATATATACCCGACCCGAGAATCCCTCAGCCGAGGGCGTAAGGATGCCCACAAAATGTGCAGTAAGTGCTCCGCTATGATCGAATCCTGTTCCCATATCCTTGGACAGTGCCCGTCTGTCCAGGGGGCGAGAATCATGAGGCACAATAAGATCTGTGCCGCCTTGGTAAAGGAGGCTCGGAGTTTGGACTGGGCAGTGTATCAGGAGCCGCATCTCAAGACTAAGGAGGGCGACTTGAGAAAGCTGGACCTGATATTTGTAAAAGGATCTGAAGCAGTGGTCATAGATGTGACTATCAGATTTGAGTACGATGCGACCACTCTAGTGGAGGCCCCGTCTGAAAAAGTCAGATATTACTCTGGGCTTAGCGATCAGATCAAGGAATTGACGGGGGCGCACGCAGTGCATTTTTATGGCTTTCCCATCGGTGCCAGAGGGAAATGGCACAGCGTGAACAACGACGTACTCCGTCACTTGGGAACAACACCATCCGGGTCCGCGTCTTTGGCTAAACACTTGTCCAGGCGTACGTTGCTGTATTCCTTGGATATACTAGCGATGTTCACTGGGAATAGTGCAGTGCTGGAGGCACACGACTAGACAATAAAAGCCTTCCAGTTGGGGCACTGGATACTGAAAGCTCCATTCTGCTGCTCGTCCTTGTGAGTCAGACAGCAGTGATGGTCTTGACTCACACTTGAGACACTCTTCACATCATGGAGTGTATGACTCAGTGGGAATCGCGTGCATGAAGAAAAAACTAGCAGGCATCTGTTCGTGTGGTTGCATATCCCAACGGCTGTAGGTATCGAATGGAGTGAAAGCCGTCTCCTCCCCGGGCTAATTTACGGGCGATCCGGGGGGGAAAGTGGAATCTCGTATTTGGTACCTTCCGGAGGGACTGCCAAAGACACACAGGTCGTGTTGGGGTCCTGACAGTCATGCGCCTGTCCACTAAAATACCCAAAATGGCGCCAGTCAACGCAGAAAGGGCGGCTTCGGCCGTGGTTAAAATAGCCAAATGCCTCGTCATTTAATTAGTGACGCGCATGAATGGATGAACGAGATTCCCACTGTCTCTACCTACTATCTAGCGAAACCACAGCCAAGGGAACGGGCTTGGCGGAATCAGCGGGGAAAGACCCTGTTGAGCTTGACTCTAGTCTGGCACTGTGAAGAAACATGAGAGGTGTAGAATAAGTGGGAGGCCTCAGCCGCCGGTGAGCCGGAAGCGCGGGTAAACGGCGGGAGTAACTATGACTCTCTTGGCGTTAAAAGAATCCCTTTAGGCGGAGGGAAGAGATAATGGTGAGGCCCCCCTCCTCGTGGGTCCCGCTGGGCAATCATCCATGCCGCCGCGAGAGCTTGCCCGTGTTCAAGCTGGATGAGCTAAGAGGTCAGACGCCATAGCTTACGGGAGAAACCTTGCTCTCTGGTGTTGAAAGATCCCCTTGGGAAAGGGAAGTAGAGCTTGGCTTAGGTGCCACCGGGTCCCGCATGCAACGGGGATCGTTAACCTACACGGCAGGTCTGTTGAAGCCTGGCTCCAGATTGATGTATGCTTTGTTGACGACTTCCCCGTCCTAGATAGCCTAAACACCGCTCCTAGGGAGTAGCTGGCAGTCTCTGGCTGGAAAAAACCTTACTTGGGATGTTTGGTTGTGACTGCTAAGCGAGCCTTGCTTGTGTGACCGCGTGATCACAGAAGTTTCCCGGACGTAGTTACCAGCCCTGTGTCGTGATAGAGACGTGCACAGGTGTCTAAAGAAGGTTTCAAATTCTGGTTGCGCTGCATAGGTGAAGCCTCATCATCCCTCGATGTCGGCTGCGTCATGCTGAAAACTAATCCTCGAGTATTTCATGACGCATTCCTCACCCAGCAGAGGGCCCTGGGTCACTTCGAGCCCTTGGATCTACTTAACTTTGGTGAAGGAGTAGTGTCCCTGTACACCACTTTATTATGTCCACTCTTACCATCAGAGTGTAAGTCCTCAGTGGGATTATCGTTTGGGCCAATGAAACAACTAATGGTCATTCGTTCATGTGGCATATCCCGATGGTAGCTGGTAGTCGTTGAGTGATTCTAGCCATCTCAACTCTTGGGCTGTTGGTACAGTGATGGGGAGCTGTCAAACGACTCATCACAGCTTTGTTCACATCTTTGGCTATGTTCTTGACCACAGCCGTCAAATGCGGTTTAGCTATGTTGAAACCTTTCTTTAGTAGGGGTAAGGCCATTTGGAATAAACCTCGAAAAAGCCCTCCAAGACCGAGACCGTACATAACACTTGCACCCTTATACCCCGGCAGACCATTACCGGCTTGTTCTGTATAATAGGCTATATACCTATTTTGGTCTACGTAGAAGGGTGCCCTTGCCATTTCTATTCGTGATAGTCACAGGCCAAAATGCAGTTTTATGATGGTTTTGCCGTAAGTAAAGCCTATGTTCTTGTTCTGATCTGTTTTCAGCTCAATGGTTATATCGTCAATGTGTGTCTTGCTGAAATGTACGTAGTGTGGCTTCTCGTAAGAGATTGTGATTACGTCGTTGCTAGACCCTGTTATATGTACACAGTGTAACAATGGTACAAAACTATCTCCGACTCTCGGACTCACTATCGTAGACTATAATGTCGGTGTAGACGTACATTGTGTAGAACCCCACACGAATATCGGCTGGATGGGGCGCCACAGGCTTTACAGTCGTTAAGGAAACATTTGGCTCCAAACCCAGCATTCTGGCAAGTTTTCCGCTAGCCGTCAGGGTTAGATTTTCGTCTGTACTAATATAAATTCGGTTTTTCATTGTGGCATGGCACACCTCAATAGCCATTTTTTTTAGCTTTTAAAGTTTTATTAATCTCATCCACAAGCATTTTCAGGTTCTTGTAATACCCCCAGCTTACTACGACAACATAGCTTGCGCCTTTTTTTCTTATCGCCCACGATAAAAGAGTTTTCATCAGCTGCTAGCAAGCGCCAAGTATAGGTGTACTGAATCTCTGCTAAAACAACCTCCCATTGTCCTCGAAATTCGAGGGGTCTCGCGAACTTTGTTGTGTAGCTTGAAATTTTATTTCTAGGGTAAATATCTAGTCATGCATTGCTCGGGAGAGTGACATAAAAATCTGCTTCTTCCATTGTGTCCAAATGTTTTTATAGGGTCTGTAAGCTTTACTACTCTTCTCTATAACTTTTTGTAATTCAGCCTCATAAAATGTACCGTCAATCACTATTCAATATACTCCTTCAAACAAGGCTGTAAAATAACGCCACATTCTTGTTTTCAACGTTCTATTGAAATGTTCAACTACCGATGCTTTCACATCTTCGTTGTCTGTGGCAAAGTGTATTATTTTGTTTTGTTTCATCAGAATTTGAAACGTTTTATTGAAAAACTCTTTACCCTTATCTGTATGTATTTTTTTAGGGATTCGTCCTTTTGCGAGAACTCCTTTAAAAGCCCTTCGGCACCCGTCTTGTTTTTAAGAACACATACCCACGCGTATTTTGACAATATATCTATACATGTTAGCATAAACTTCATATTGTCATTATGTTCAGATACATTTGACATATCAACTAAATCGACCTGCCATTGTGAATCAATGTTACTCACAAAATGTTACCCTGTTTCTTTTGAAATTGACTCTGATGGGTTTGTGTAAAGTGTAGGCGTCTTCGCCAGCTAACCTTTAAGTAACTTTCTTGTCTGAGAGGCTCAAACCTTTTGTTTCACAAAGACCCCTTTGCAAAGGCTTTTTACCGCCGTAAGCCCCAGGATTTTCTGGAGAATAATAAACATCTTTCAGG
Organism: Ilyophis sp. 1 JC-2022; assembly: GCA_022702515.1. Lineage (NCBI taxonomy): Eukaryota > Metazoa > Chordata > Actinopteri > Anguilliformes > Synaphobranchidae > Ilyophis > Ilyophis sp. 1 JC-2022. The sequence goes on from CM040401.1 coordinate 11,481,467, forward strand.
CGCTTCTCAACATCCAAACTTACAGCTATAGCAGTAATGAAACACGATATTAAAAAACCAAAGTATTTCATGAAACTTGTCTCGATTGTTTGGTTCCTCGCAAATTTCTGCAATAAATGTATCAACAGAGCCCTGTATCCTCACAGGGTCTGGTTTCACACAGAACAATTTCATGGCTTTGACAAGCAGAGGACTTAACCATGGTTTCTTCACTTTGGCAAGGAATTTGTCAAAGTGATATGTGAAATAGTGCGAGTCCGTTTCAAAGATGCAGCTGTGTCTCAGTTGACTGGGGTGGTCAACTTCACAGCCGATGCATTCGCTTCTCAGCTGATTTTCGATAGCACTGTTCAGAAGGCCTGCGATGATGGCTTTCAAAAGCTCACCCATTGGCGTTGTTAGACAACCGTCTGTTTCGGATTTTTGTATGCCGAATGACCCCTCGTATAACTCATTGTCCAGTTCGGCATTCGGTTTGACATCGAGCCACGGATCTGTAACAGGTTTGTCATTGTGGGCTGTATACTCAGTCTCCCAAGATTCTGAACACTCGGAACCCTGTAGGGGTGCATACATTTTGTACAAGTCCTGAGATGTTTGTCAAGAGGTTTATACAGACTGTATGAAAGCAGTCTTTTACAGAGTGTCTTCTAAAGCCCTCCTCAAGCTTATAACCACGCCTTGAAACCTTAGAGTTATGAACAGGGTGGGACCTTCATGTTTGGGGCGTGATTTGAATTTAACATGTTTGAATGCTTATTATAACAATGATGAAGCAATACGTTAAATAGTATGTAAAAGAAAGGCTTTTTTATTTTAAAGTTCACAAAACAATCAAAAAGAACATCACTACATTATGTATACAAGTATAATAGCGATATATATATATATATATATGAATGTCCACACACACACAAACGCACAACCTAAAACACTTTTTAAAACAATTTTAGATTATACATTTTGTAAAGTTAATTACGCAAGCTTGTCGCATAATCTTCGACATCAGAGAGAAACGTGTTGGTGGGGGCACGTTTCCCTTATCTTCCTCCAAGAACTCCGTGGCGTCGAACCTTGCACACAGTTTCGTTTTCACAAAGTCCATGGATTCCATAACCGATAATCCTCAAACACTTTATCAGCTTGTTCAATACCAATGTTCAACAAGTGCAGATCTTCAAAATGAAAATCAATTAGAACATCCGCAATGTCTCTTGAGGCATATTTCTCATTAATGAGCAGTTTAACACTTTTTGCTACACAAATCACAGAACAATCCCCGGTCCAGCTTACAAAATTACTGTTACTATGAGCACCATCAACCACCTCTCGGTAGCAGGTTTTGAAATGTCCCCAGTCCTTATACTGAAACACCACAGCATCGGTATTTTCACTAAACACTTTTGGAACATCCTCGTCTGTATGGATCTTATAACCACAACGGCTATAGTCGGAGTCTGTACAGACCCACTCCTTGTAAATAATGTTTGTACAAAGTCTTGATATCGCAGCAAAGGCTTTCTTTGGTCTTTGCAACGCAGTCCGGTTATCCGTCATAACTTCTGGAGAGTTGGGTGTTGAGATTTGCGAGTTTGACATTTTTTTTGTAGGTTTTTACAGGTGCCAGCTTTAATGTCTGCTCCTGCTAAATATCTGCGGAAAAGGTCTGTTTTTTATACAAACCGCGAAGCCTTTGGCTATGCTGACACCTGACCAAGTCGCTCAAGCCTATTAGACTTACAGAAAAAATAATTAAAAGTTATTAAAAAATTAATTAATTATAAAATGCCTCAGTGTAATTAGTTTTAATAGGACTTGTACGTTTAGCCACGTTGTTTTGGAAAAAAGCTTCTTGGACATATTTCGCCTGGCTATTTTTACACAATATCACGTTCACGAGACTCGAAGTAAAAGTTTATTTTTAAAATTTATTTTTTCGTTTTTACTCAGTAAAACGTAACATATTATTTTATTTAAGTTCATTCTTCATAGTCTATCATTATAAGTCTATAGACATTTTTTAAAGCTGTCTATCTTGCATTTTGGACATTGGCTATTTTAACACATTACTACTATTTCATGCGACAAGTTTTTCTTCGGCTCTTACAAACATTTAAAAAAATGTTTTGCATGCTTTCTTTCAGACAAGTAACTTGCTTTTCGATATAGCCTTTATAGCCTGCAATTATTTAATGTTTTAACCTGCTTGAATTATTTAATTCTTTTAACATGCTGCTAACACAAACTGTTTTTTAAAAATAAAAGTGAATTGCCGCTGCTACTACGACTAGCCTATACATTCATACACTTACACGTTACTTTTTCACCATGTTGTTCTAATAAAAAGTACATTTTAAAAAATAATAAAATGTTCCCCTAAGCACCAAGGCCCTCTATAAAAAATTTACAACCGTCACAAAACCAGTTACCAACGTTTACAACAACCACCAATAAAATTACATCATCAAACCCTTGAAACAAAACCGGACCATTCAACTACACTTTACTTAAACTTTCTTCCAAATAGACACCACATTCCAGAGCCTGGTATAACGTAATTTATTATAAAAAGATTTGCACGAATATACATACCCAGGCTGATCGGCTAAACATACATATGTTAAAAACATTCTCAATCACACGGTCCAGTCTAAGTCAGTCAATTTCATGCTCACCCACAAGACGTAAAACAGGTCCGTTAATGACAGAAGCAAAACATAACAGGCGCACCATGAAGTTCAGCTGACATCTTATATGTTATTGCGACCCCCCCCCCCTTTTTTGGGGTGTTCCCATTACCTGGGCGATTACTTTTTCCATGGTCTGCAGCGGTCTCTGCCGGTCATAATTAAGCATTACATATGACCCTTATTTATATGGTAGTTTTGATGAAATGCTATGATTTAATCATATCAGAAACATCCTAGTCACGGTTTGACAATAGTAGTTCAATACATAGTTTTTACACCAATGTTTGTAAAGATAGAAGATAAATGTTTTCTTTGGATTTAATAAATTCTATCAGTTCCTCAAACTGCACACACACATACATTTTCAAGGCTAGAGTGCTGGATGTTCTTCTCGACACTCAGGCCTCAAAGAATGTGTAGGGAGTAATTCATGCTTATCTCTTCAGACGGGCTAGGAACATTTAATTGCCTGTGTGTGTGTATGTGTGTGTGTATGTGTGTGTATGAATGGGTCCATTGCCTTCTTTTTGAGATAACTAAAAGCTCGTCATGGGAAATTTTGGGGAGTGTATTGCAATATGGCTGTTTTCCGCTGAGAGCGAGTTTTTCTTCAATTCCCCTGCATGTGGGTGTGTGTATATGTCCTTGATTTACAGGTGTCGAGATGAGCTCATATTGGGTGCCTAGCGTGGGACCATTGTTCATTGAGCACACTTCGATACAAATAATGAGCTCATTTTCCGGCGTGAGTGTCTGAGGCCTTGAATATGTGCTGTTGTGCACATATGGGCCTTTGTGCAATTCATCCTACCACAGAATAACATATTCATATTAACACTACATTTTAATATAGTTGGTCCTACAGTATGATATATAATTGTATATAAATAATGAATAATCTATAATTTGTCACAACAAGCTTGTACACACTGACACAACGATTATATCTTGAAAACAGGTCAACTAAGCAAATAACCACAGATTCTTGCAGAGGACATTTTTACCTTCATAACCAATGGTTAGGTTATTACTTTATTTCATATTTTACCACAGCATTTTATAGCAAAAGAAAGTTATCTGGTGTATTCAGGATCTTGGATGCTTTTTCTTGTTGCTGTGATAGTATGTGTTTTTTGGTGGTAAAAAAAAAAACCTGAACTCTCAAATATGTTGAAATGTCTGGTATTTTACTTGTGGTCTGCTCCTTTGTAGACAGTGTAGCACATAGAAATGTCATATTTTGCTTGCTCGTGGTTCTAGCACTGCATTTCTGAAGTTTGCAAAGGGTAGATGCCAGCGTTGGGGGCCTGAGTGAACAGGTCAAGGAATACCTGGGGCTGGATAAAAAGCCCTTTTTATACATAGTTCCCCCATTCCAAAAGAACCCTGTGACTAGTGTTGTCTAATGCCAGCCCATAGACTTTAAGCGCCCGCCCCGTTGTAGTCTATAGCAGGTATCTGTAGTATGCACAGTAATTTGGGGCTATATCTCTGCACTCACAAGAAGTAAAGTTGGCTGAGAGCTAATTTTAATGAGGAGGACAACTACTCTTCTACAAATAAAAGGTATTTTCAGTGGAATTCCCTTTGAAGTGGTTGGTCATATTCAGTGTTTGCCCTACAGTGGCAAGAAAAAGTAAGTGAACCCTTTGGAATTACTTACATTTATGTATACATTTGTCTTAAAATATAGTCTGATCGTCATCTAAGTTACAATAATGAACAAACACAATCTGTTTTAACTAATGACACACAGATTATTGTATTGTTTTTGTCCATATTGAATACATCATTCAAAAATTCACAGTGTAGGTTGGAAAAAGTAAGTGAACCCCTAGGCTAATGACTTCAACAAAAGCTAATTGGAGTCAGGAGTTAGCAAACCTGTGGCCAGATTTACTAAGGACACAGTCGCAGATACCACCACATTAGTGACCGATTTACTATCACTGGTCATAATTATGCAATCAAAGAAATTGAACGCCCCCATTCACAATTTTTGCGGTAGAACCAGTGCTGTAGTACTAATGTCCAGGACTCGGTCCCAAGGGTGATCATACAGCGTCGGGAAAGCTGCAGAGTATTTTGACTTCAAATAAAAATACAACCAACAAGTACGTGGTCTTGAATTAGGGTTTTATTCAATGAGTTTGAGCGAAACCTTATTTTTCCCGAATTTCCAATGGACATTGTGTGCAGCTCTGCTGCAATACAGTTAGTAGATGTCTGTTGTGCATAGCAAAATAATGCATTTAGCTAAGTTGATGCAGTTAAACGATTGAAATCAGTTCAATGGGTGCTGAGGGAAAATAACGTTAATGTGAGGGCTGATAATGAATGACCCCCATCAGAGCGAACGTTAATAAGGCAGGGCAAACCTAAAAAGTTTTTTTCTGGTTGGTCCAGCTCCAGTTTATTAACGTTATCAATAACCATTAATGTTAAATTTTTTGAACCCCGTTAGGTAACGATTTACTGGATAAGTACATTGTATGCTTGAAGAGTTTTACTTTTTAATCCCGCGGCGTGTGCATTGTGGATTTTGGTTGTTCGTTGAGAGATGCTGCGCATTCTTTAACGTTATATCCGTGTCGTTTTGTTCCTGTAGAAAAGTGTTGGCCTAGCTCGTATATTGCTTTTAACAGGACACTGCACAAGAGCCTGAAAATCATGCCATGGTGTGAAAATGTACCAAACTAAATTTGAAACTACTAGTACTCAAGTAGTTTTTTGACTGGATACTTTTTTTTTAATTTTTTTTTTACTCTTACTCAAATAATTTTCTTAAAGGGTAACTTCCCAGCTAGCCTACGGACCTGTGCCGATTCCGGCTGAGTGTCAACACTGTCGGCTGAGCGTCGGCTACGGCGACAGATCTTCGGGCCGATTCCGGCCAACCTTCGGCAGAGACGCCTATTCAAAGATGAGGCCAGGTTGTGGCTAAACGCACTCGGGCCGATTCTGGTTTGATGAGTTTCACCCAGATCTGGCAAACGTGAATCGGGCCGATTCTGGTTACTGCTTGGCATGTTGTAGAAACTGGCAACGATTAAAAATAAAACAATTTCCGATTAAACATTTGTCGGTTTGATCCATCTTTCAATCAATTAGCAGGGAAGTGATTTTATTGATTTATGTTCGTAAGCCTATTTATTTAAGAAAATCAAAGATTGCTTCACCTTTAAACGGCCTAACTTTTAAACAGTTATTTTCCGTGATTCTAATTTTAAAAAAGGGATCGAATATGTGCGCTTCCACTAAGGGGGTGAATTCATTTCAGCCCAGTGGTGCATCCAGCAGCCACACTTGGTAAATGGTCATGAGGTAAACCACATAAATAATGACAGTTTACAGTGTCTTCTGAGCCAGATGAGTGATGTGAGGATAACTGAAACTAATTTATACTGCACGTAAAACAGTCTTCTCCCTGAGACTCTGACAGAATGAATCGCAAACAGTCGGGTAAGTATTGGCCAAGTTTCTTTTATTTAACATTAACATTTTCACGTTCAATTAAAATTTTATAGCTTATAGTAATTTAAGATGTATATCTATAGCTAAACACGTTTATTGTCTGGTTGTCTAATTATCTTGTCTTGACCGTTTTCCGCCTGGTTCTGAGGCAAATTAACGGAAGCGACAGCTAACGTTAACTCAGCTTGCTAGGTTGGTTTTCTATGGTTAAGGTAATATTTAAATGCCAAATAAAGTTAACAGTAAACTGGCTGTAAGGATAACGTTAGTGAAATGTATTCCGAGAGAATTTAACAATATTAATTTTCGTCTCATTTCTTCACTTGGTCGTTACTAACGATGTTAGCAGCTATAACAGCTATTGGCAGCTGGCTAGAGCAAGCTTGACATTAGCTGGCTACCGTTAATGATATAATACTATCAATGATGAATAACTTGTTAGCTTATGGACGAGGGAAAAGCATACCCAGGTGAAGTTTACTCTACTGCCAATGTTAGCCATAGCCAACAGTTCAACGCGAGATGGAAGCTACCGTTGCCTTCTCAGCCTCAATCCAGCAGCTGAGTCGAGGTAAACCAGCAGCTGAGCTGACGACAGGGATAAACATACTAACAACTAACGTTATTTACGTTAAAACAAGATAGTTTTAATGTATAATAACATAATTGATTTGAATACAATTTACACGTCTATTATGGTAATGGTCATAGAGGAATGTTGTATAATAATCGGAAAACTGATAAAACAGTGGCTCCAACTAACGCTGGAGACTGAGAGGGAGGAACAACGTAGAGACCCAGCAAACACATAACTTTGTCACAACGTTTTCTGCATTCCAACAACGTTGTGACAATGTTGCCAGAAGGTTTAACTTCATATCATACATCAATAATTTTAAACCTGAAGGAAATACTTTGACAAGAAGAAACATCTCATAATCCACTGAGGCACATTGCTTTTCTACACTACAAACAATACATTTCAAGGCTTGCAGGTAAGATGTAGCAATGACTATCATGTATTTTTGGACGCATCACATTTGGAATTGGCATATATTTACAAAAATCAATAAAGTTGATACGGTAAAACATTAAATATCTTTTCTTTGTACTGTTTTCAATTAAATATATTAAATATCACTTCTTTCTGCTTTCATGTGCATTTTACATACTGTCCCAAATTTTTAATTGGATGCTAAACAATTTGATACAATTGTGTGCTATGCTGTTTTGGCCTCATTTCCTTGATATTTTCACTAATTTTCCTCATAATTCCCCTAAAAATACAATTAAATTTTATTTTACCCAAAAGATTAGGAACTGGAAGCCTCCAGAATATCTATGGCTACCTCCAATGGAAAGCGAGGATGATGAAAGACACCAGAGTGTAAAAGAAATGGTACAGTATACTTGTCTTGCTATTATCATGTCAACCTCAGGTCATTACATATGGAGGGTTATTTGTGCCGTAATTAAATACACTACACTCATGTATCTGATCCTGACATTTTTGGATCTTCAGCTACTTTAAAATTGTACATATCAGAACAGTTTTATGATAAACACATGTTATGTTATCTTTACCCTACTCTTTACCCTACATGGATGTTAATCATTTTTGGATTTCATAGGAAATTTGCTGCAAACTATTTTGATCTGTAGTTTAAATACATCGGAAGTAGGGATTCTTGCATGCTCATTGAGTTATCATTTCAATAAGCAGTCTTATAAAGACATAGCTGCTTGGTCTCTGGTGTAGTGAAACAATATATAGATTATACATATATTATATATCATTACAAACCACTGTAGGGCCTTCTATATGAAACAATTGTGTCAATAAGAAGATGCTTTTCTGTGTTAGGGTGTCTTGGGGAAAAAACAGCTCTAAAGGCCCAAATGTGCACACAGCACACAGTCATGGCCTCACATTCAAGGGCATACACTCACGCCAGAAAAACAAGCTCATTATTCGGCATTGGTTAATGGACGACTGTCCCAAGCTAGGCACACGGTATGATCTCATCTTCGACACCTGTAAATCAAGGACATATACACACACCCACACGCTGGAAAATTGAAGGGAAAAACTCGCTCTCAGCAGAAAATAGCCATATTGTAAAACCCTCCCTAATTTTCCAGAGAATGTTTTAGTTACATTTGTATATTCACACATCAGATTGATAAAGCATATGTATACTTAGCTCGAAAAGGAGGTAATGGACCCATTCACACACACGGGCAACTAGATGAATACACATTTATGTTCCTAGCCCGTCTGAAGAGATAACATGAGTGACTCCCTAACATTCCTTGGGACCTGCTCGTTAAAACATCTAGCACCCTAGCCTTGGAAATGTATGTGTGTGTGCAGTTTAAGAACTAATAGTTTATTAAATCCAAAGAAAACATTTATTTTCTTTACAAACATTAGTATTGAGGACTATATTACGATAAAATAATTTCTCATGTTACAGGGGAAGACGTTGTCTTTGGTTTATAAAGCACCCACCTGTGGAAAATAGCATTTGAAAAGCTTATAGTTAGTATTATTTAACCCATTAGATCATTGTATTATTATGTATTGAACTACTATTGTCAAACCGTGGCTAGGCTGTTTCTGATATAATTAAATCATGGCATTTCATCAAAAGTACCATATAAATAAGGGTCATATGTAATGCTTAATTAAAACCAGCAGAGGCTGATGTTGACCATGAAAAAATATCTCCCAGGGGGACGGAGCCGAACTTTTAGGCCCACACTCGGTGGGGTTGAGAAAAGTATAGAATGGGGGGTTATCTGCGCTGCTGCTGCTGTTATGTTTTGTTTCTGTCATTAACAGACCTGTTTTACGTCTCGTGGGTGAGCATGAAATTGACGGACTTAGACTGGACCGTGTGATTGAGAGTGTTTTTAACATATGTATGCTTAGCCGATCAGCCTGGGTATGTATATTCATGCAAATCTTCTTACAATAAATTAAGTTATATCAGACTCTGGAATGTAGTGTCTATTTGGAAGAAAGTTTGAATTATGTGTAGTGGAATGGTCCTGACCCCTTCCCGACAGGGCGGTGAGAATTATTCTACACCGGGATAGCTGCTTCCAGAGGTATTTTTAATTTAGTTTTTCTTCTAACAGAGTAAAGAAAAAGAACATGAGGCACAGAGTAAAAGCTTCTTTTAAAGTTTCATTTATTGTGTCCCTTTTTAGATAGAGCTAAACAATAGCTATCCGGCTGGCAAGATGGTGCCGGTGCGTTCGGCGAGTCGTCTGTCACGGAAACTCTGTTTATTGTTTACTGCAGCTCTATTTTTCTGTGTTTATTGGGATGTCTCTGCACTAATGATTTATGATCGCCAAGCTCTTCTCGACATCCGAGCTTCTAGTGAGACATGGGTGAAAAACTGGACTACAAGCCCCTCTCTCGTGTTGTCGGGTATTCCTGCCTACCTGCGTTGTTCACCTGGCGTTCTTCCTCGGAAAAAGCGCTCCAGGAGACGGGGAAAGAGGGGAGGTGTGTTGGTGAAATTTTAGATCTGACAGCATTTGTTCATTGAAGTCAGACATACAGAAAGTATTCACTTCACCTTTTCCATATTTTGTTACATTACATTCTTACTCTAAAATGGATTAAATTCAAATAATGAGGAAAAAATGAATGTAATCAATTTGAAAGTAAGGCTGTAATGTAACAAAATATAGAAAAGGTGAAGGGGTCTGAATACTTTCTATAGGCACTGTAAGTGTTGATTAGCATAGCTTTATTGGAAGGTATAAGATTTCGTGTTACCTCCCACTAAGATAATAAATATAATAGTAAAACACACTCAGGTGGGTAAAGTTGAAATGAAAATAGATATATTATGTACAAAGAACTTGCTGTAATCTCAACCAATTCAAATGGTTGATTGGACTTAACAAACACAATACAATTAATAACACAATAAGATTTAAATAGAAAAACACTCAAGTGAACTCGGTATATACACAATTATAAGTACAACAGATCTGAATTATCTACAGTTCATGGCTGCGAAGTGGGAAATTGCTGGCCATATACTGAGTGAGGGCTTGTCTCACAGTTTCACCGGCATTGTTTGCTGGTGTATGCTGTCGTGTCGCAGGCTGGGGTAGCACTCTCTCCAAAGAGGCTGCCTCTTCCATCCAGGTTGGATTTACCATCTCCTCCTCTCTCTCACAGAAATTGTGCAGTGCACAACAGGTCAGAGCGACATAAGTGGAAGTTCTTGCCACAGATAGATATTGAATGAATCTTGCTGAGGGGTAAGAGTGGCGGTGTGGGTGTACCCCTTCATTAACCACTCTAAAAGAGGGTAGGCTGGGTCACCAAGTATAAACATGTTGACAGCTGTTCCACTTATGTTCTGGAACATGCTGAAAAATATGACAGAAATAGTACAGTGAGTTTGGGACGCCATATCGGCTTCCTTTGGAAAGCAAAGTAATTGAATAGGTAACATCATTACTTTTTTTCTTGGGTTGTATTTCTCAAAGCAGTTTAGTAGGCTATCACAGGTAAATAAATACATTTAGGGAGATTGGAAAATCACTGCTGTAAAACATAACATGTAGCATGAATAAAGGTGAGTATTTGGTATTTGGTAAGAGCAGAGGCACACTTGAGGCCCTTACACACCTTCAGTGTACAGAGCTGGGGCTGGTGTCCAGACTCAAGGCCGTGCCTAGGCTACAACAAGACCATCCCCGCTCCTGTGCTCCAAAGCAGGGCTTCGCAGTACCGGCAAGTATGCACATTTTCAGCAGGCTTTAGACTTAAGGCCCTCTGGGACTGCAGAAAACAAAGGTTTTTGGGTGGTGTCAGGGACCAAACCGGCAGGCAAGAGGAGTCACAGGTAGTTTTGTCAAAAACAAAGGTTTTATTTACCCAAAAAAATCGAAAACCAATGTACAGAAAGTATAACTGAAGTTTTGGGCCCATAAAAGAGGTAAACTAAATAGAACTCAACTTAGGCTCTGCCAACGTAACAAACTGATCATACCAAACTGAACGCGATGGGGAATATATACAGGTGCAGCTCAAAAAATTAGAATATCGTGAAAAAGTTCAATATTTTTTGTCACTCATTTCAGAAAGTGAAACTCATATATTATATAGATTCATTACACATAGAGTGAAATATTTAAAGCCTTTATTTCTTGTAATTTTGATGATTATGGCTTACAGCTAATGAAACCCAAAATTCAGTGTCTCAGAAAATTAGAATATTTTGCTTTAACATATTTTTCAAGTATCATATTTAATATTTGGTCGCATATCCTTTGCATGCTGTTACTTCCTGAAGTCTGTGACCAATCAACATAAAAATACTCTCGATATCTTATTTTCAGGTACTGTTACAAGCGATACTATAACCTCTCTGCATTTGAACTGATCTCTATGGGAATTTGGGGGTGAGACTAGATTCAGCTGTAAATTACACTGGTACAGTATGGAACACATGGCTGGCTAAATAGCTGTAAGTCATCAAGGGTCTGAGCTATCGAACAAGCCCCAAACCATCACTCTGTTGCCAGATATGGAGTAGATGTGGATGGATCACTGCAAGGGTTGTTTCTCCTGACTTTTTTCCCCATAGAGTTCTATATAGAGATTCTCATAGAGATCAGTTCAAATGCAGAGAGGTTATAGTATCGCTTGTAACAGTACCTGAAAATAAGATATTCAGAGTCTTTTGATGTTGATTGGTCACAGACTTCAGGAAATAACAGCATGCTAAGGATATGCAACCAAATATTAAATATGATACTTTAAAAATATGTTAAAGCAAAATATTCTAATTTTCTGAGACACTGAATTTTGGGTTTCATTAGCTGTAAGCCATAATCATCAAAATGACAAGAAATAAAGACTTGAAATATTTCACTCTATGTGTAATGAATCTATATAATATATGAGTTTCACTTTCTGAAATGAGTGACACAAAATATTGAACTTTTTCACGATATTCAAATTTTTTGAGCTGTACCTGTATAATGGCTGACCAAACTATCGGGAAACAAAAAAGGGGTAACGCACAAACGCCACACTACCAACTGAACTACACATAACAAAGAACAGGACAACTCTTCAAAAGGTTAACTTATCTAAATTAACCAAAGCAAAAGTACCAAAACCTAATATGTTCTAAAGAAACCAACAACATCTAAACTAAGAATTACATTTCCTCCCTATGATGTGGCGGGCAGTTGGTAGAGTCCAATCAGCCACTTTTGCTCAGGCCTGGCAAGATCCTCCAGCAGCGGCAACCAATATTGGTAACTCAAACAATAAAAATGAGACCTTTGGTCCAAAGCGGGGCTCTGCAGCACCGGCAAATGTATGGACTTTTTGGCTCCCGGGCCTGGGAGACTCAGAGGTTTCTGGGCCGCTAGCAGAGAACCGTATGGTTCTTCGAGAAGGGGCTGGAGTTTATACTCAGGGAAGTGCCCCGGACATAACACAACTGTCCGCACACCTGTGTTCCAATGCGGGGATTTGCAGCACCGGCAAATGTATGCACTCCCAGCAGTCTTAGCATCTCGGGCCTGCAGAAAGCAGAGGTTTTTGGGCCGCTACAAGAGAACCATACGGTTCCCAGAGGTTGCGCTGGGGTCCCTACACTCAGGGTCGTGCCCTGGACATAATGATTTCTCCCCGGATCAGTGGTCTAAAGCAAGGTCCCGCAGCACAGGCAAATGTATGCACTTTCATTCGTTTCAGCACCTCGGGCTTGCAGAAAACCCACTTTCTCACCCGTTGCCTTAGAATTGTGCAACTGGGCTGGTAGCCCACATTCAACGCAGGGGCCCCGACATTTCAAGACCATCGTAGGACTTGTGGTCCAAAGGGGGGCCCCGCAGCATTGCCGAATGTATGGGTTTTCTGGCTCCTGGGCCTGAGTAGACGCATAGGTTTCTGGCCCGACGCCTTTGAACCGTGTGGTTTCCAGAGATCACGGTGGAGTCTATGTACTCCCCCAATATTTCAAGGCCGCCCGTGGACCTGTGGTCAAAAGCAGTGCTCCGCAGCCCCGGCAAATGTATGTTTTTTTTTCCCCAGACCTGGGGGATTCTGAGGTTTCTGGGCCGGTACCAGAAAACCATATGGTTACCAGAGCTGGAGCTGGTGTTTTCAAACTCAGGGCAGTGCCCTGGATACAACGAGACTGTCCCCGCACCTGGGGTCCAAAGCAGGGTTTCGCAGCACCGATAAATGTATGGGCTTTTTGGCTCCCGGACCTGGGGGACTCAATTTTTTGGGCTGGTACCAGAGAACCGTGCAGTTTTCAAAGATGGTACCAGTGTCCCAAAAACCAAGGCAGTGCCCTGCTAACAAGAAGACTGTCCTTGGACCTGTGGCCTTGGGGGCCTGCAAATAACAGATGTTTTTGGGCTGGTACCAAAGAACCATAGGGTTTCCCGAGCCGGTGTCCCTAAACTCAGGGCAGTGCCCCGGAGACAAGCAGACCATCCCTGGACCTGTGGCCCAAAGAGGGGCTCCGCAGCACCGGTGAATGTATGGGTTTTTTTGGGTCTCGGACCTGGGGGACTCTGGGGGATCCGAGTGAGAGGTATCTAGGATCCGAGTGATTCCCAGAGCGGCTGGTATCCCCATACTCAGGGCAGTGCCACAGACATAATGAGACTGTCCCCGGACCTTTGTTCCAAAGCGGGATGGTGCCAGAGATGGTGCTGGTGTCCCGACAACCAGGGCAGTGCCCATATTAAAGAGCAGATTCTCACCTTTGTAATGATACCAAGCACCATCTTATTCACTTTTGATGTAAACTAAACAATAATGAAGGGGCAGTCATTTCACTGAACAAGACTTGCATTATGGTAATGGGGGTATGCTGTTTCTTTTCCAGGGTAGTTTTTATGTAAATCAAGCAATAATGAGGGGTCTACTGGAGGTTCCTACAAGAATCTACTCTGCTAAAAACTAACAATTAAGAACAAAGCTAAACATTTAATATACATCAAGTACAGGTTATTTTTGTAATAAAACCAAGTGAAAGGTGTATCTGAAAGGTCCCTGCACAGTGACAACGCCATAGGAATCAATGAAAGTGCCACATTGAAAAATGAATAAAAAATACTTTTCCATGTCCAAGAAATCCAAGAAAGTTCAGGTAGATTTCTCAATACTCAGAGAATGATTTGCAATGGTTTTATGCCTGTTTGCATCTGATTGCAATTGCAGCTTCTACAAGTGAGCGGCACATAGGCCGCACTTAGAGACAGAGTGAAGGCTGACAGTCAAAAGAATCATAAAATCATCGGATTGCTCCACGGATGGTCTCAAGTCTCCTGAGGACAGGCCAGACGTGACAAACTAGGGCGTGGGCCTGGGTGGAGCCGCTGCAGGTGCAGATCTTGGTGGTAGTAGCAAATATTCAAACGAGAACTTTGAAGGTCGAAGTGGAGAAGGGTTCCACGTGAACAGCAGTTGAACATGGGTCAGTCGGTCGTAAGAGATAGGCGAATGCCGTTCGGAAGGGAGGGGCGATGGCCGATCGAAAGGGAGTCAGGTTCAGATACCTGAATCTGGAGTGGCGGAAACGGGCACTGTGAGGCGTCCAGTACAGTAATGCGATCGATCCCGGAGAAGCCGGCGGGAGCCCCGGGGAGAGTTCTCTTTTTTTTGTGAAGGGCAGGGTGCTCTGGAATGGATTTGCCCCAAGAGAGGGGCCCGAGTCTTGGAAAGCGTCATGGTTCCAGCGGGGTCTGGTGAGCTCTCGTTAGCCCTTGAAAATCCGGGGAAGATGGTGTAAGTCTCACGCCGGGCCGTACCCGCTACAGAGACTGGGTTATATTATGAACGTTCCAATGCTGCTGTAACAAGCACTAGTACTTGAGTTTGATAACAACAAACTAGCTTAATGTTAACGGAATTAAAAATTAACAAAAAATAAAATTACAAATGTGTTTGCTCCATAGGTCTGCTCTCAAGTGCTGCTGCTAGGCTGGACCCATACCATGTAGAAACAATAAATAAGTTGTACACTTTCCATTATTTAGAGTCATATGTTGACCTGCCAGAGTCTACGAGAACTTGACTATAACGTTGTTTGTATCAAGTAAAATCATTCTTTGATTATATTGTACGTATTATGTAGGGGTGCACCGATATATTGGTCGAGTATCGGTCGATATTTACCCTGTTGACTGTGGCCGATAATTATCAATTTGTGTTGCATCAATCTGATCCACATGTTCAAACTTGAAATGGAATGACGTGACAGGCTAAAGTGACTGAAACCACGCCTACTCCTCCGACACCCTGCTAACTGTCACAAGCTCTTGGGCACTCCACGCAGTCTTGCACAAAATGCATGCTGTTCTTGCTACTTTCAATCACCGTAAATAACAATGGATAAACCACAAATTCTTATTAAAAAGTTTAAAAAGAAAGAAAAGCGGGGGTGTCCGTGACGTATCTATGGTCCCGCTGAGTTTTTTTAAAGTTTTTTGTAAGTTTTATTTTTTTACACACACAAGCGAATAAATTGTCGGCTGTGTGGGCGCATTTCAAGGTGTCAGAAAAGGACAACCGATATGCTATTTGCAACAAATGCTCCAGTGAGATTTCAAGGGGAGGCACCTCAAGCAAGGATTTTAATACATCAAATCTCTATCTGAAAGCCAAAGTGGCTACTAAGAAAGTTCAACCCACCAGCTCGACTCAGCCTTTGTTAACAGACGCATTCGAGAAAGGCCAAAAGTTAACTAGGGACAGTGCCAGAGCTAAAGGGATCACTAACAAGGTGATGCAGTTTATCGCCTTAGATGACCAACCTTTCTCCGCTTTGGAAGACCTGGGGTTTCGGAGGCTGGTGGAGTATATTGAGCCCCGCTACACACTGCCAAGTCGCCGTTATTTCGTCGGTCTAACCGGAACATACAACGTTGTGGCCACACACATTAATGAGCTACTGGCCCGTGACATCCATTTCCCCTAGCACAAAAACATGTATTAGAATGTCTGTCTGACGCCAATAAGCCAGTTAATGCTATAAAATGAATCAAATGCCATCAGAGCTTGCACTTGCCTTAATTAGGGCCAGCATCTTTTGTTCCTACAGGGTGAAGTGTTTATGACTACTAAGGAAAAATCTTTCTAGTCAGGGCTTCTAAATGGTTTTACAGTTTGGGAGAATAGTTCTTCCTCAATTAAATAAATAAACAAATAAATAAATAAACAGAAGAAGAAGCAATTTCTTCTTTAGGTTTACTCCATATTTGCCCCTTTCATTTAAAAGCTGAAAGTAGGGTCTGTTTATAGCAAAGGCTGGCTTACTGGTCTCTTTTTGTCTTAGGCAGGGGATTAGGCACCCCGAACCTAGGACAAAACAGGCGGCGGCGGAATTGCAAAGTTCCGAGGGCACGTTAAAAACGAGATATAGTGCTGGGGAGAAGACTGAAGGCCCCCGTG
This sequence comes from Ilyophis sp. 1 JC-2022, assembly GCA_022702515.1. Lineage (NCBI taxonomy): Eukaryota > Metazoa > Chordata > Actinopteri > Anguilliformes > Synaphobranchidae > Ilyophis > Ilyophis sp. 1 JC-2022. The sequence goes on from CM040401.1 coordinate 11,498,093, forward strand.
TCTGATGAAGTATGAATTGACATACTGCCGTTGTACCGTCTAGTCGGCGTAGTTGTCGCATGTAAATATGCAGGCACTGCGTGGTACGTGGATGACAGTCCACACCTAGCAGAGTTGCGTAAAAGACAAACTCTGTGAACAGGCAAGGCTGGTGAAAACTATGCCCATAGCAAAGTGGGATAGGGATCAGACCGTCGGTTCCCAACCGGGTGGCTGACTACCACTACGGGGCTCGGTGTGACACTGGGCTGGGGATCGCTATTGACTGGGTCACCGGCCAGTCGGGTCGCATAGAGCAGTAAGACCATGAGTGGCTTCCCTGTAGTGGAGCACCTGAGTGACGTCCCTGTAGTGGAGCCCATGGCCGCTGCGCTCGGCTCAATGTACAGTCAGGCCACTGTTAGCTGAAACCAAATGCGTTAGTAAGCGAGCAGTGCACTCTGTGATCAGGAGACACCTGGGAAACAGAGAGGCTGAATCTCGTTCACTCAGAGGAGTCTGGTGGAAGGAACTCAGTGGAAAGAAATCCAGCCTGGAGCTGCGCCCGAGAGAGGGAGGCTCGAAGGATTTAAGTGCCTTACTTTTTCACCCCATCTGTCTTGTTGATTATTTTTGTTTCTTCAAGAAAAGTGAACCTACATTCTTCAGAGAGTGTATGATTTTAGTTTTCAATAACCAAAACCTGGATATAATCATTGCAATGTAAATTCAGACATATGTGTTGTTATGCAAAACCAAAAGTTTTGTATATTTCAATTCTTTCTCCAACGTAATACCACTAATAATGAATAACTGTTTCATTTAATCTGTTTGCTGTATCTGGAAAAATGTTTTAGATATATGTGAAATTTTCTTACTATTTATATTATTTCTGGTAATAGGAATAGCAAGTATCACATTAATCTTAAAGTGTATATGTCACAGACTCCAGGATGCGACATACACTGAATATTTCATAACTCATGCCATAAAATATGGATAGTGTGTTTGTTGTATTTGTATTATTTTTACTGTTATACTATCATTTTTGATCATTTTTATACATAACTCCTATAATGGCACAGGTATGTAATAACATTCCAAACACCTGTCAGCATATGTGATGCATTGTGGAAAGAAATGATAAAATCTCTGCATGGCTACAGTCACAGCTCGATGATTTAATCTCTGATTCAACATGGGTAGCAAATCAGCTGGCCACTGGTTTCTAACGCTCCAAAAATTACAAGGTAAATATCATTACGGAAATTCGGTCGGAAACGCAGGCGTTTCCCTCCTTCAGACATCCATTATACAATCAGACCCGTACCATCGAGTGTGGCTCAGCCTGAAAACATATGCTCTGAAGTTATTCACTGATGCCAGAGGGGAAAAAAACAACAAATACTTTAACAAACTTCTGCACAATATGTATTAGGTTTTTGTCCCTTTTCCTTTAAATCAGCGGTGTCAAACTCATTCCATCGAGGGCTGAGTGTATGCAAGTTTTTGTTTTAACCATGCTCTACACCAGCTGATTCCATTAATTAGTGCACCTCCTCGGTTGAAGAGCTGAGCTAATTAGTGAAATCAGCTGGTGTAGGGCACAGTTGGAACAAAAACCTGCATACACTCGGCCCTCGGTGGAATGAGTTTGACATCCCTGCTTTAAATGATCCAAATCAAGTTTATCCAAAATCGCAAGGTATATTACCATGAGAGGTACAAAACCCATATTTACTACATAACGTGGTTGTCATGAAATTCCCAAGTTCAACATTTATACGTATAACGTCTTGCAACTTTCCCAAGATCACACCAAGCTTTCAGCCACTGTACAGCCCCGCGGATGAAGAGCGCGAGCCCTGACTGTTCTAATGGGCTTGGTGCAACAGGTGGTCTGTGGTGTGAAGTTCCCCTCTTCACACCATCCGATGTCTGATCCGCTCCCTACAGTACGCACTTCAACCCACACAACACTTGGGCTGCATTCCAATCGCATTTTTTAGCCGTCCTATCTACTTGGTCCTCGTCTGACCCGGAAATCGATCGAGGTCCGCCATCTTTAAGGACATCCCAAACCGCTAAATGCTCCACCGAGGAGCGAGCAGTGGGGAAAGAGTAGGCTCCCGAAGAATTCTTCAGTGAGGAAACACGAGTCAGCCTTTGCGGAAGTCTTTACTCAGAACGCGTGACGTGTTTCATCACATCTGCCACACTGCCTCAGTTGAAAACATGGCGGGACCTCGCGTACACAAATGTAAGTGCTTATCGTTCCTTTCAATTTAATTTATAAAGCGCTTTCATTTATAATGTCACTCGTTCTTTCGGACAAACGAAAGGCAAGTTTATTCATGAAAAAAGAGACAACAAATATTGTAGTTCAGCGTGTAAGCGTAACATTTAGGACATGTTTCTGTCCCATATAGTTTGTTAGCTAACGTTACTGCATAGGAAACGCAAGCTTCAATTAACCCATGTCCTTTCAAAACTGTATACAATTTTATATTGTACGCTATGCAATAGGCTATGTTACGTTTAGCCTATGTTCACACTGTTGAATGCATCCCGGCAAGTAGGCTAACTGAAATACACTGGAAATCGAGCAGCGACTGTCGAGCCTAACAACTGAAACATGAACACGCAGCTGCTTTGCGTTTAAAATATATTTTTCCTCACTCTTGTATGACAGAAATAATGTCATTTCAGTCTATGTTATAGCATTTGCTGTCTTTGACTGATGAAATGCACATTAGGCTAGCTTATTAGGATAGGCTACTATTTTGCATCATGTAGCCTACTTACATATGTCATGTCTGAATTATGGGCTTGTGAAGCCCCTTGACACATGCCGTTGTGATTTAGGGCTATACACAGACATTACTAGCTGGTTTTTACTTGCAGGTCTGTTGTGTCATTTACAGGGACAGATGAGAGCACCCTCAGCCTCATTCGGCTGAGGTGTGAGAATGAGAAACTGTTCACGGGGAAGAGGCATGTCGCAAAGAAAGCTTGGGGGTGAGTCATTAGTGACATTCTATAATGTGTGATGTCACATAGAACAAAAATATGTTACACAGAAACATTGGCAATAAGCCATTTTTTATGTTCTTGCAGGACCATGTCACTGTCCATATTGGTGTTCCTACATGTCATAGATTAATGTTGACGGAATCACTCCTCAGCACCATGATTCATGTCTTGTGTTGAAGTAGTTAATTGTATGCAAATGACAACTTCTGATATCCCTAATGTAAGTGTGATGGCAAGAGGCATGCCTGCCCCTGTAAATGGATAACACATAAACATGTTATGGCATGGCAGTAATTGTTGTAGGGCACTTGGGTATGGTATGGTAACATGTGTTGTTTTCATCAGTGAAATTCTTCAGCAGATGGGCCTACAGGGCCAGGTGAGCCCTGCCCAAATATGCAAAAAATGGGACAACCTCAAGGGAAAATATAAGGTGAAGGTTCAATTTCTGATGTTGGTCTTTAGCTAATTTTAGTTTATCTTACATCGTGAAACACTATTCTGCCTGAGCAATTGGCTCACGGCTCACCTTCACCCTTACATCTTTCCTTGTAGGCCCTCAGATGCCCTGCTACAGGGACGGGGACAGACAGGGGAGAGGCCACAGCAGCCACATGGCCGTGGTTTACTGCAATGCATGAGGCCATCGGGGGGAGGCCATCTATTGATCCTCCTGTCCTGATGGACTCATGTGTTGCTGAAAACCCGGCACATGTGGCTGATGAGGCCTCAATTGGCACTGGCTCATCTCTTCCTGGATTTGGGGTGGTCACTTGTAGCCGGGTGTGTGTGGAGGAAGAGGATGCACAGCCTGGCTCAAGTAGCCTCCCACTGGAGGATGATGATGGGCCATCCACCTCTGCCTGTCCCCCACCCCCCAAAAGGAGAAGGACCAGTGAGGGAGCCGTTCTTCAGTTCCTCAGGGAAGAGGCTGCCAGAGAGGAGGAGCGGTTCCAGGCAACCCAAGAAAGCTCCAAAAAACTGTTGGAAATATTCGATAAAATGTTGAATAAAATGTAAATAGTTCACATAAGTGTTTGTCAATTTGTTACTTGTGTTTTTACCTTTTAAGATATAGTTGTCATCTGAGTGACCCCTTCTGCAGCACAGAACAATATGGGAGAAAAGAAAGACACAAATACTAACAAAAACTACTACTTTGCTGATCGTGTACGCTTCAGGAGGGTAATAGTTGGGCTATTTCTGGCTTATCGGTATCTTTACTGGTAACTTCAAATGAATGTCTTCCTTTTTGTAAATTCAAAGTAGTCAGCCTACATTCATTAATGAATGTATGATTTGCAGTCATTATATAAATTAAGTTTATCTTTTACTGTAATTATGTACTCTTAATTACACTTCTTGATTTGTTGCTTCCACCAGGTTACTGTCCGACTGACCTATGGATGAATTACGTGATTGATTTGAGGATTGTCATTTCTAATAATTATGAAATTATGTGAAATATATTTACTGCAGGATAAGTGAGGGGTTCTACCACGCAATATAGCCTGTGTTCAGTATTCAGAGCTCTGAACATTTTAACAAGGGCACTGACTGTTGGAAAATAGACATTTTACAGAATCCTCACTTCCCCAACAGGTGGTTGACATACATTGGTGTCAAAGTGGTATGCTTAGTGTGTTTTTAAATAAATAAAGGTTATAATGGAAATGTGGCACAGAAAAGATGTATGAAACGGATATGTTAGTATCGAGAAGTCATTTTATTCACATTAACATAACAAATAAAACATGTGGATGAGCACTATGGACAGAGAGAGGGGCTGCAAGGGATAATATACAAACATAAAAAACGAACACACTAACAAAAAGCTCTCCTGTATAAATAATATTGTTAACAATTGACAAACTACATATAATCATGTTCGTTGAGTGCGACTGGACGCACATTTGGAGCAGACAGTTGCCCCGCCAGTCGGTCTCGTCAGCCATGTCCGCTTTGTTCCCCCCTCAGTGGACGTGGTGGAGCCACACCGATGTCTGTAAAACCCTCAACGGCCTCAAGGATGTCCCCCTTTGTAAGGCAGATGTTGTGGAGCACAACACATGCGGTGATGACCGTGGGTACAAAGGTGTGGTCCACCTCCAGAGCCTTGAACAGCAGGCACCTCCAACGCGTCTTCAACATGCCAAAGGCTCGCTCAATTATGGAACGAGCCTTGGCATGGTGCTGATTGAAGCGGCTCTGTACCCTCCCTTGCAGTGGCTCCCGATATGGCGTGATGATGGCCACAGGATGGTCCATGCAGGGGTAGCCACCATCCCCCACAATGAAGTACCCTGGAGGTAGGGTCGGACAATATGGACAAAATTATTAGTGCAATAATCACAGCAGTACATCACAATCGATGTGTTGGGTCATTTGCGAGTGTTTAAGTCACATTCATCTTCACACTGAATGTAATGGATATAGCCTGTGGTTCTGGGAGACCAAAATTCTATAAGTATCTTCGATTAAAATAAGTCCATAATTTCACGTCATGCAGTCAGCTTTCATTAAGTAACTTCTCACAATTACAGGACAACTGGAAAGCACAATATGTCTATGAGAATGTGGGACAATATATAGCCCTACCTGGAGGAGGATACAGAGCCTCTTTGTAGATCCTGCTGTTTTTCAAGACTCTGGTGTCATGGACAGAGCCAGGATACCCCACAAAGGTGTTCAGAAACCTCCCCTTCCCATCACATACTGCCTGCATCTGTATGGATGGGAAGAGCTTCCTATTGAGGTAATCCTGGCTGCTGGGTCCAGAGGGGGTCTTGATGCGGACATGGCAGCCGTCGATGGCACCCACACAATTGGAGAACACCGGGCTGTTGGCCAGCTGCGAAAATGCTTGGCCAACCTCCCGTAGTTCTCCAGCAGTGGGCAGCCGAATGACCTCCTGGCGAAGGGCAGCAATCTGCTTCACTCCTCTGTGGACCAGTCGCCACACGGTGGTCTTGGGCATCTGGAAGGCCCGGCACACCACACTGTAGGACAAACCGTGTGCCAGCCAGTACACGGTTGCCAGGACCCTAATGTGGTGTGCCCAGCCATGTCTCCCCTCACGCGGCAGTAGCCTTATTAACGCTTCCATAGAGCCGCGGCTCAGACGGTAGTCTGCTATGAGGTCCTGGTCCCCATCAAAATACAGCTGGAGCACTGGCACAGTGGCATTTAATTGGGCATAATGCCCAGCTGATGAATCGTCGACCTAAACAAAAATAAAATGAAATACATGAAGTGTGTACATGCAGCCTACAGTTCACACAAGTTGATTGATTGATTAACACCAAACCACAGTAGCCAAATGTACAGTTTGTAGTCCTACATGCAGGTAAATGTGTGGTATTATAGAACATGTAATTACTATACGTGCATGACATAACTTTGCTGTAGCCCGTATTTATCCAGGTGAATTGTACTCCACCCACTGTTCAATACTTATCAATGTCCATGTTTGCTCAGGAGCACTGTTTTATGACTACTGTTGAGAATACGTGATTCTTACCTCATTTAGGAACAGGATGGCGCGACGCAGTCGCGATCTCCTCAACTGGCAACGCCACTGTTCTTGTTGAAGCCGGTGCCAAGCGTTCAGTCCTAACGCTAGGTTCATTGCGAACACGTTCATTTTGTTTTTGTTATATAATAGCCTGTAAGTGCGCGATCTAAGTTTTGAAATCAGTATCTGTCGCTTAAATACCATCGGATCATACATGCTTGATGAATTAATGAAACGGCATCAGCTGGGTTATTGACTGGAAGCTCTTTAATCATTGGATACCGCAGCTGATTTGATGGGACTGCATGATATGAAGCCAAATGACTCGTGTCATTTGTAATGTGCTCCGATTGTAACGAACAAACGTGCGTTCAAGTCCATTGATGAATTGCTGGGACTGGCCATTGAGCGCGTGGAATATAGGCGTAGCCTACTTACAATTTTAATTATTCTTCGTGTGATCTTTATTCAGTAATAAATAGCCGGTTGTTGTGGATGTGTTAATGGGACACTGTACGTCAAACACAAACACCTGTAATTGAGAGACAATATCCTTATTTCCCATGTCATTTTCACATCTGTCAAATTCCACGGGAGAAAATCATTGAAAAGAATTGTGATAACTTCACAGTGCAATATAGCGTCAAATAAAACAATAGCTTATACCATTTTGCATGCAAAAACAAGCTCAGAGATAAAAATACGATAGGCTACAGAACAATCCGTTAGCCTTCTTTTTTTGACAGGTGATACAGCTGTGCACACGTCATTAGTAATTGACGTCGCTTCAGCTGACGCTTGACTGAGCAAGGACGTTCCATTTGCTTAATTCATGTTGCCTCGCTGCTGCGTCCTCGTATGTGATCCTTGGATCCTTTCCTTATGGCCTCCACTGGGTGGAGCTAATGAGCGAGGAAAGGACCTAGGAAAAGATGCAAGCAGTAAAAATATGGGATTGGAATGCAGCCTGGGTCTCCGCCCTCTACAGTTATCCCCACAGTCAGCAGACCCTGGGTATCCATCTGGGGAATTGTCCATGACCCCTCGGGAGGACGTTCTGAAGTGTCCCCCACTGGGCCAGAGGGGGGAGCTGTAGGAGGGGAGCCAAAGTGGGACTCAGGAAACACTGCCATTTGGGAACTGGAGAGCATCATGCACTTCAAAGGACCAGAGGGCCTTGTAATAAAATAATCGGTTACTCTGACTTCCTTTAGGGTCCGGCTTTTTGCTCCCAAGAATGTCCCCATCTGCTAAAGATGGAGATAAGGGCAAATGGAACTGTTTGCCATGATTGTACATGTATCATAAAAGAGCATTTACAGCATCCAGACCCTAGCCAGACAATGGGAAAGGAATGTCCGCACAGGACATCTGTGACCTCCAGTACCCCACAACCTGGACACATCCTATGGCAGGGGTGTCAAACTCAATTGCACAGGGGGCCAAAACTCAAAGCACACGTTAGGTCGCGGGCCGAACAGGATAAACATTTATTGAACACGCTAAAACTAAATGTTTTTTTAACATAAATATGAATAAAAACAGACAGGAATATTATTCTAGAATAAATTAACTTAAACTTTATATAAATTAAAATACTTTGCTCTCCATAAAAATATCTCTTGTCAAAATTATACAAGTTACAACTATGAACATGCTGCAAAAAACCCTGAAGAAACTAAATAAAAAATATGCTTTTCCGCAAAAATAACAAATTAAAACATTCAGTTTTCTTTGCTCTTGTACCATTTTATAAAAAATAAACTTAAACTTTAAATATCATTAAATATTTTGCTCTCCATAAAAATATCTCCTGTCAAAATCATACAAATTCAAAATATGAGCATGGTCCAAAAAACTCTGGAAATATAAATAAAATTTGTGCTTTTCAGCAAAAAATAACAAATCAAAACATTCAGTTTTCTTTGCTCTTATGCTGTTTTGTCAGAGCTGGATGCTTGGCATCTTTTCTTGGCAACAAGTTTGTTTATGTTTGGTGTAAGATTCTGTGTTGTGGAGATTCTCAGAATGGACTGCAGGTGTTCATCAGTGAGACTCCTGTGTGCTGTTTTGTTAATTTTCATCACTGAGAACAGCTTCTCACACAGATATGTACTACCAAACATGCACAAGGTTCGAGCCACATGTAGACGGAGCTGAGGCATTGCTTCAGGAATGGAGCGAATAAACTGTGCGGGCCCTACAGTGTCATACTTTGCCTTTAGTGTCCCATTACACTGCAGCTCTATCAGCTCCATCTGAATCTGTACAGGTGCAGTTTCCACGTCGACGGCAAATGGGTTGCGAAGCAGCTCGAAATTCCTTTTTTGTGCTTCGTAAACTGCGCCGTAAGAACTCAGTGCGAAGTGCGCTCAGTTTGTCAGCAAAGTGCGCATTAGGGAACATCGTTTCACCGACTTGGTTCAACATTACTTGGCAACAGGGAAAGTGAGGCAAGTTGCACTGGTGCATTTGTGTTTCCCATAAGAGCAGTTTCACTTGAAATGCCTTCACTGCATCATACATGTCAGTGATCATGCGGTCACGTCCCTGAAGCTGAAGGTTCAAGATGTTGAGATGAGTTGTTATGTCAGCCAGAAACGCCAACTCACATTTCCACTTCTCATCCCGCAAAACTGTGGAGTCTTTTCCTTTACTGTCCATGAACTGACAAATTTCCTTGTGTAGCTCAAAAACACTATTGAGAACTTTTCCTCGACTCAGCCAACGAGGAATGATAAGGAATGTCGGCAAACTCTGAATCTATTTCTCGCATAAAAGACTGAAATTGCCGGTGATTTAAACCTTTAGCTCGAATAAAGTTTACGGTTTGCGTTACAGTGCTCATTAAATGTTCCATTTTTAACACTTTACCACATAGCGTTTCCTGATGTATGATGCAGTGATATGCTTTCAACTCACCAGTACAGTTCTCCTCCTGCATCTTTACCCGCATCCTCCCCACTAGCCCACTTTTTTCACCGCACATCGCCGGTGCTCCATCTGTTGTAAGTCCAATCAGTTTGTCCCAGGGCAGTTTCATGTCGGTTACACTTTGACATACGTTTTCAAAAATGTATTTTCCTGTCGTTGTCCCGTGCATCGATTTAATGTCCAATATTTCCTCTGTAACGCACAAACTGGAGTACACTCCACGGATGAAGATGGCTAGCTGTGCAGTGTCCGTCATGTCAGTACCTTCATCCACAGCAAGACAGTATGCAATAAAGTCTTTGCTTCTTTCCATCAACTGTGTTCTTAAATCAGTGGCCATCTCACAAACCCGATCAGCAACCGTATTTCTACTCAGGCTTACATTTGCCAATATCTGCCTGTTGTCTGGACACAAGACATCGCACACCTTCATCATGCAGCTCTTCAGAAACTCTCCCTCGGTAAATGACCGGGCTGATTTGGCTATCTCTTCTGCCACAATAAAGCTTGCTTTCACAGCAGCTTCACTTTGTGATTTCGCTCTGGTGAAAAATATCTGCTGAGATTTCAGATTCTTCTTTAACTCTTCTACTTTCTGTAGCTTCTGCTCTGCACTCAGGTTTTTCAGCTTATCCTGATGTTTTGTCTCGAAGTGCCGTCTTAGATTAAATTCCTTAATTACAGCCACATTTCCTCCACAAATAAGGCACACGGGTTTACCGGCAATGTCAATAAACATATACTCAGCCTCCCATCGGTTTTTGAAAGGCTCTGTTTTCAGAATCAACCTTTCTTTTCGCCATTGTTAGGGGCTAGCTTTGACTTTACAGTAGGGTTGTATACAGCAACAGACGCTTGAGTTGATTGACGCGGGAATGTTCCCGTGTAACCTATCGTTGGGCAAGGCAGCTGTTGCGCTGCATTATGGGATCTGTAGTTTGTGTGTTATCAACGCTTCATATCACTGGTCCATTAATAACAATAATAATAGATCTATATAAAATGATCTCGCGGGCCGAATATAATTGTATGCCGGGCCGGATGTGGCCCGCGGGCCTTGAGTTTGACACATATGTCCTATGGGAAAGCCATTGGACACTACCACAGTGCCCTCATTTGGGCACCCCTGTCAGTACACTCTTTAATTCTCTTCTATACCAGGACTCTAAAACTTCTGTTAAGAGTGTTAATAACTATGTAAAAACCTACAAACATTGCACATGTGATCTTTATATTGTTACATTCTGTCTTATGTGGTAGTAACAGGAATTGCATGTGAAATGGTTAATCAAAAGTGGATTCTCATGACAACTGCATCTTAATATTATCTCACCTTAACCTGTTTGGTATGTATGGATTCAGGTAAAATCAAGGAATTGATTGAAATACATTTCATACCAAATAAAGTTTAATAAAGCATAGTTTCAGTAACTCAGGGAAAAACTGTAACTGTGAAATGTCCTCTCTGGTAATTACCTCCTCTTCTCCTCTCGCTACACAAACATCCCCCAACAGTGGGGGTCTAAATTCCAGATTGACCACCCTTTTCCAGGTTAATTTATGGCACTGCCGCCTGGTTCAAACACATGATTTGGCATAAAAGGAAGAGAGACAAGCCTCAGGGAAGATTGTAACCGACTTCCCACACCGTGCATATTCTGTGTCTGTTACGTTCCCTAGGAAGACCCAGACGCAGACCACAGAATAATTCCAAAGGGGTAGTTTATTGTCCGTTCCTTAATCAAGCCAGGTAGTCAGAGATAGCGAGGTACAAAAACGACAGGCAATAGAATAGTGAGAGACAATCCAAAAATCAGTAAACCAAAAAATCAAAAAGCTAAAGTACAAAAGGGCTAGGCAGGAGAATAGTCAAAAACAAAAGCTAGGTCGTAAACGGTAATCAAAACAAGGCAGGCAAGGGCAAGGCAAAAGAATGGTCGGAATGCAAGGTTGTCTCAGGAAAAACTATCAAATCTCTGGCTTGGAAAAGGCGTAGGCACAGGATGAGTAGATCAACGTTCTGACAAAGGACTGAAGAAAACACAGGGATTAAATACACAAGTAACTAATGACACAAGAGGAATCAGGTGTGTGAGAGGGAGGGACTCCAAACGAGAAACAATGAGAATACATTGGGCGGATAATCAATCACGTAGACAACTAGGGAAAACGCGGACTGGATTGCAAACATATACACGATAACAGATGACCTGGAGTTTCAGGAAATCGTGCAAAGATTAAGAGAACAGGGAAAGGAGATTAGATGCAGCTGCGAATGATTAGCAGAGAAAGAACAGCGTGAAAAATGTGCGCTCTAATATGTTAGTGAGATTTAGTAACTATACACACACCCCTGCCGTTAGTATGATTAGTAAGTATATACAAATTAGTCTGTTAGTGGAGTTAGTAGATCTAATCTTATCGTTAGTCTGTTAGTGGTAATTAGTAAATCTAATTGCTCAGAGATAGGTAAGAAGCAAGAGGGAAACCGAACACCAATGAAAACACCGGAAAAGTACAGAGACGTAAACTGGGAGTGACAGATCGAATGTAAACAAGCAGACACAAGACAACTAAGAAAAAACCGGAAAGTAAACAAGATGCTGGAAAATAACAAATACATAACAGACAGATCACAGATCCTTACAGTGTCTGTGTGTAGTTGAACAGGCTGGATATTTACTTTGTGTTTCTTTTCGTAAATCTATGTTTTGTGGAATTGAATGTTTTAATTGAAGTTAATGACCTGCCTGCCTGTTATTAAATAATGTTTATTTTTAACTTGCGTGGTTTCCATGACTCTAATTCATCTTATACCCTTTTTAGCCTAAATTATAACTGAATATTCAGGGGGACAATTCTGACCAAGGACCGACTGATCAGCGGCCTGGTACAGCAAGTGGCGTTCTCAAGTTGGGAAAGGCAGTCAAGTTCTGCCCGCAAACAAGGTTGGTAGTGTATGGTTCTGGTGATTTGATGTGAAGAGAACCCATGGGCGTTCTACGCCGGTTCTTGTCAAATTAGCCTTAAGGAGCCCTTTAAATGCACTCAGACCTGGGCTCGCAACTATCTATGATAAAATTAATGCATGTATCGTGTTGACTAGACCCCCAACCTCTGCGTTCTCCACCGAACTGAAATTCTGCAAAAATGCTGATTCCGGCAAGCATATATTGATAATTGAGGACTGGTAATTAAGGACGAGTCGAGTGTAACCACTCCGAGTTCTACGCAGGTTTAACCCAAATTCTAAATTATTATTTTAAATGGAGTCAGATAAAATATGAGATTAAAACTATAATAATTGTTATAATTGTGCTCTGTTCATCTGAATGGAGAATAAATAAATAACAACTTTTGTTTACGTCACAGCAGCTGAGGGAAAACACGTTGCACCTTCACCCCCAGTTATTCCCTCATTGGTTTAGCTGTGCGGATTCTACAATGTGAAGCAGCAGACAGCGAGCGGCTGTTCAGCGCTGTCTCATATTATAGATATAGAAAAACAGACTGATCTGCGACAAAGCCGAGATGCTTCTCTTTATAAATAAAAACATGCCGCTTTTTTTTTTAGTAGGCTAAAACGACGTGCGAAGCCGCTCTAAAATGTCTGCACTTCAACGCTCCTTTTACGATGTGTTCTATTCATTTCTCAGTTCTTGAATAAACGTGTATTCTAAAACCTTGTTTTTTCTTTGTTGCAATGTTAAATATATAGGCTATACGTATATCTGTGCTGTGCTTGATTGAGAAGTGATGCACTATTGTTCTGAAATTCCACTTGGTTCAAAATTACCATGCTGTAGTGAAGCCACTCTAAAATGTTGTATGCACTTAAAACTTTCACATGCCAATATGCTGTGCCTATTTCTCAGTTCTTGAAAACGTATGCGTAGGCATAAAAAATCCTTTGATGCAATGTTAATGCAGTTAATTTGTGGCAATTTTTCTGAGCTGTTCTGAGTGCAGTCGACTGCAAAATTATGCATGTTAGTGCTAGATTTTTGAAGACTGCGTCCAACATTTTTACTTTGTTGCAAAGTTATGGCAGTTCTGTACCGTCACTTGAATTCAGATTTCTGCCAGGCTGCCAGTTTTGTGTTGATGATGTCATACTGAAATACTGCGCTCCAGCACTAAACCACTGCTACGAACCACCAATATGCTGATAAGTAGGATACTGTAAGTGTTATGAGCGAGAGACACTACTCGCCCTTTTGAGAGTCGCTTTACTGTGCTCCTTGCGCTTGCTACACCCGTTACATACTGTAAGCAAGGCAAGGTATTGAGCGAGCGTTCAGCGCCGTGTTTCTTACCGAATAGAATGTTCAGCACTACGTAGGCCTGTTATGTTGTTGAGTGCTGAATCTCGTGATACAGAATATTATGTTCATGTTATGGAATACCATAAACATGTTTCTTGAGGTTTCCTTTTTTTTTTTAAAAAGTAAAGAGGCCTATGTTCATATCACTGAGCACAATTTGAAACAGAGGTGTAGCCGAATATTTTATTATTATTTTATTTGTTGTGCCATGCCTAAAATAATAATCATAGCATAGGGGCCAAAACATTTTCTTAAACAATTTTCTTTTTTTCACAAAAAAGGCAATTTTGTTACATGAAAGAATGTTAACGTAAAAGCTTTTCTATATATTTGATTGAATTGGTGCTCATTGAAAAGTATAATGAAGGGCAGAATTATTAGTATTTTTTGTTTAGTTTTTTTGCCAGGACACAAATAGGACTATAAATAACAAAATATGGGTATCAGCCCATTGTGTTATTTGAACAATCGGTATCGGTATCAGTCCTAACAAGTCATATTAGTGCATCCCTAGTATTATGGGTATAACTGGGTTGAAAATATGACTGTAAACCTCTTAGTTTGGTAGAAAAGGCAGGAGTTTCTTCATTATAGCCTATGGGAACCATATTAATGTTAGTTGCTGAAACCCTGGCTCCTATCACCTCTCCAGTGATAGGATAGTCCAAAAGCCTACAGACACTGGTTCAAGTTTTAGGTTTATATGAGAGAGCCTAACTATGGTTGTTCAACTAAAATGCCTCAACGGAATTTGTGAAGCTTGCCTGTTACTATTATACAGCTAAATAAATTCAAAAACTGAACCAACTTGCTGCACCTGCAACGTGGAGTAGCTAGCATCTCTGGTATTATGTCTGCAGTTAGCTACTGCGATAGCCTGGATAATAGACAGATAATTTACAGTTAGCTACGTAGGTAACTTATTTGACTTGTAAAGTTAGGAAGTTTTGATAAAGCTACAAAAGTGCAGTTTTCTTTTTCGAATGATAGGGAGAAGTTTACGGGAGAGTATAATTCTGAGGGAATCCCTCCCCCACCCCCCAGCACGATTCCCTGCTCATGAAGGGTGATCACAAGTAAAAATTGAATCAATGTGTACATGAACATTTAGATGTATGCTATGGAATCTGGTTTTTAATTGCAATAAAAAAACAAATCAATGGTTACATTTAATCTACAGGCCAGGCCTAAATTAATTCCACTGCCATTGAGGCAATTTGCTATTTAAGCTGTTGAACTAGAATAGGCTACACATAGTCTTTGACATCACATTGTGTTAACCATTGGCGATGCTGATTAATTTTAGTTGATAGACAATGGTAGGGTATCAGCCCAACCCTATTGCTATATATCAACACAATTTAAAGAAAATTCTTTGCAACAACTAAATTATTTATTGATATTTATTTCTGCTCTCAAAACCCAAGGGGAACAACCATTTTGGGACTGCTTTTTTGAAAAAAAATCCTCCTTGGGGGGCATGCCCCCAGACCCCCCTAGTAGAGGCTTAGCGCCCCGAAACATACATCTCTGGTGACGCCCCTGATCCTAATTAGGTAGTTCAACATGTGTTTTTAAGTTCCCTCCTAATTCTTTCCTTAAATGTATTAACACTGCAGGTTTGGCTTGTTATCATTTTCCTTGTCTTCATTATTTATCAAATGGTTTGTTTTATTGGCCATGTGTCCACAATTTCACCAATTAAGAGCCTATTGAATCACCTGTCTTTAATTTGATCAGTTAAATGTTACATTTTTGCCTCTCTTTTTGTAATTATTTGCAATCTAGCACAATGAGAATATTGGACTTTTATTATTCATGACATTTCTAGCATAATGTGGCTTCAGAAGGTAAATAATCCCTCTAAATATGACAAACACCTAATTAAGAACAATTGACAGCTTGTTAAAATTCTGGGATTGCAATTGTGGTTGGAACAAAAACCAGCATATAGTGGTCCCCAGGACAGTGTTTGAGAACCACTGACGCAGATAACTATAAAACATTCAATTTTCAAATGTTATTCATGACGTCATAACGCATTACTTATACTACCTATATCCCCAAATACCTTGCTTCAGATGACTACTTTTACTTTCGATACTTGAGTACATTTAAGAGCATGTGCTTGTATACTTTCACTTAAATATAAATTTAAAGTGGTACTTCAACCTTTACCAGAGTATTTTTTTATGTGGGTATTTGCACCTTTTCTTAAGGTATTTGTGTACTTCTTCCAACTTTGATATACTGCATGTGATCTTTCTGAAATAAATGTATTCTGCTGCAAATTTCTGAATGATACAGCCTCTTCTTCAATTTGAACTTTAAACCATGGATGTGCAGTGGATATTATTTGAAATATTTACATTTAAATAATAGTAGAAACTAGGTGGCAATTGCCTCTGGAGGGCCAAAGTTAATAGGGTTAAGTGATTCTTCACTTTAAGAGGAAACTGAATTGGAAGTTTCTTCTTTCCCCATTCCATACTAAGAATTACGTAGTTCGGAGGAGGGTTTTCAGCACTTAACTTAGAGAAAATAAAACAAACAATAAAACCTGCAGGGCTAGACAATCATTTAGGCAAGTAAAATAACTTGCAATGATTAACCAAGCCTAGTTTGGCTAGTTGCCCAAGCGCAGGTGACTCAGCATAAATGTGTCTAAAACACCTTGAAAACATCTCGGGTTACCAATATTCTTACCATGTAACCTCAGAGTCTGACAACTAAAGCAAAGAAATTTAGAGCCTTAAAAAACCAGCCGAATTTCAAATGCACATAGGCTGTGGCCATGAGGAGCACAGTAAGAGATTGTCGTATCAGAAAGAAACAACCGAGAGATGCCATTTCCTGCCTCTTTTAATGCCAACAGGAAGGGTGTCGTCACACACTCAATGGACCCCTGCTGCTATCAATTATTAATCAACTGCCTGCTGGACTCCCAGGCACTGATCACCAGCTGATCCCCATAGCCCAACAGTGAAGTTCTTAGTTAAGGAATCTGAAATTAAGAGCTTTTGAAATTGAGAAGAAATAAATCAAACTCAGCGAAAACATACACTGAAAAGCAAGTGACATAGGATTACTGCAATACCGCCCCCCCCCCATAAAATAAACACTGCCTCATAGGTTAATACTTATTTCCATTTAATTTACATACACAATCAATAATGAAAATCCCATAAATTCCTCATAACTAGTGTCACTGTCCACAAATATGTGCAAACAGGGGTGTTTGTACACCGCTTTGATTAGGGGGAATGATGAGGTGTTGGTGGGGCACAAGGGAGGGGGATGAAGTAGCAGGGGGTCTGGTGGTCCTCCCCTAGAAAATTTGAGCCGTTTAAAACAAATTTCCTGCATTTCTACACCTCACACAGGGCATTTTCTAAAATAAAATGTTTAATTTATTAACATTTTGAATATATATATATTTTTTCAAAGCCCTAGATGAGATTTGAGATGCTTTCATATAAAGCTAATCAGTATATTAGTGGATATATAAATTTTATTACATTTTAAACCCATCTCCACCCCCCCTCATCTTATAGGAGGACAACTTTATTTATGCCCAATAATACAAAATTATTATCTAATCTTGGAAACAAGTAAATTAAAGATGAGCTATATTCCTTCATCATTATATATATATTTGTGGATAGTGACACTAGTTATGAGGAATTTATGGGATTTTCATTATTGATTGTGTATGTAAATTAAATGTAAATAAGTATTAACCTATGAGGCAGTGTTTATTTTATGGTGGGGGGGGTGTAGCAGTAATCCTATGGTGCTTGCTTTTCAGTGTATGTTTTTGTTTTCGCTGAGTTCGATTTATTTCTTCTCAATTTCAAAAGCTCGATGCCAAAACTCTTAATTTCAGATTCCTTAACTAAGAACTTCACTGTTGGGCTATGGGGATCAGCTGGTGATCAGTGCCTGGGAGTCCAGCAGGCAGTTGATTGATAATTGAGAGCAGCAGGGGTCCAATGAGGGTGTGACGACACCCTTCCTGTTGGCATTAAAAGAGGCAGGAAATGGCATATCTCGGTTGTTTCTTTCTGATGCAACAATCTCTTACTGCGCTCCTCATGGCCACTGCCTATGTGCATTTGAAATTCGGCTGGTTTTTTAAGGCTGTAAATTTCAGTTTTTCTTTGCTGTAGTTGTCAGACTCTGAGGTTACATGGTAAAAATATTGGTAACCTAACACTTGTTTTCAAGGTGTTTTAGACACATTTATGCTGAGTCACCTGCGCTTGGGCAACTAGCCAAACTAGGCTTGGTTAATCATTGCAAGTTATTCTACTTGCCTAAATGATTGTCTAGCCCTGCAGGCTTTATTGTTTGTTTTATTTTCTCAAAGTTAAGTGCTGAAAACCCTCCTCTGAACTACGTAATTCTTAGTATGGAATGGGGAAAGAAGAAACTTCCAATTCAGTTTCCTCTTAAAGTGAAGAATCACTTAACCCTATTAACTTTGGCCCTCCAGAGGCAATTGCCACCTCGTTTCTACTATTCTTATTTAAATGTAAATATTTCAAATAATATCCACTGCACATCCATGGTTTAAAGTTCAAATTGAAGAAGAGGCTGTATCATTCAGAAATTTGCAGCAGAATACATTTATTTCAGAATGATCACATGCAGTATATCAAAGGTGGAAGAAGTACACAAATCCCTTAAGTAAAAGTGCAAATACCCACAGTCAAAGTATACAAAAGTAGTCATCCGAGGCAAGATATTTGGGATATAGGTAGTATAAGTAATACGTTATGATGTCATGAATAACATTTGAAAATAGAATGTTTTATAGTTATCTGCATCAGTGGTTCTCAAACACTGTCCTGGGGGACCACGATATGCTGGTTTGTGTTCCAACCACAATTGAAATCCCAGAATCTTAACAAGCTGTCAATTGTTCTTAATTAGGTGTTTGTCATATTATTTACCCTCTTTAGCCACATTATGTGAGAAATAGCGATTCATGTCATGAATAATAAAAGTCCAATATTCTCATTGTGCTATATTCCAAATAATTACAAAAAAAGAGGCAAAAATGTTACATTTAACTGATCAAATTAAAGACGGGTGATTCAATAGGCTCTTAATTGGTGCAATTGTGGATATATGGCCACTAAAACGAACCATTTGATAAATAATGAAGAGAAAGTAAATGATAATGAGTCAAACCTGCAGTGTTAATACATTTAAGGAAACAATGGTGCATGGGGCAGATGGGTATCTGCGTGCCATCTGTGCCGATACAGGGAAACGGCCGTGATTATTGCTCCGATATCCAAGTGCGCTCTCATTTCTGGGAATGGAGACCTCTGCGAGATATCCATCCAGTTGCTGCGATGCGCGTGACCTTTTCTTCTGTGGGTTACCAGCTGCCTCTGCACCATGCACTTCGTCTTCGTCACCAGGCCTACCCATCTCCAGTTGCGCGTGAATTATGTCTCGTACACATTGTTTTGCATCCCCATCAAAGTTGCGGTCCTTATACAGCAGGGGTGGGCAACTCCAGGCCTCGCGGGCCAGTGTGTTTGCATGTTTTTACTGCAACCAGTTACCGCAGCTCAATCAGCTAATTAGTCATACACAATCACCGATTCACTCGTAAAATACAGAACGATAAAATGCTACAATACACGCATTCTGGCACAAGAACATTCATCAGCTGCTGTTCATATCACGGATATGTTGATGAAAATATCAGATCATGTAAACGATTGGGCTAATTAAATAATTGTTAACTGGTGGCAGCAAAAACCTGCATACACACCGGCCCGCGAAGCCTGGAGTTGCCCATCCCTGTTATACAGTATCTTGGATCCAGTGCGGTTGCAATACTGTAGATGGGGTCAAACTCGATTTGATCGAGCTATTTATAGCCTCTCAGTGTGGTCTTTGTTGTTTTGACACCACGGTCTGTGTCAACGTCCTTGCTCTAAAGGCGTCTCAGGGCCCTCAGCGAGGGAATCCCATCGGCAGCTGATGCCTCAGATGCACTAATTTCTGATGAATTATTCAAATGGAGAGACAAGTGTGAGCATTGAGAGTTGCGGAATATGCACCGAGTGTGCGCTTCTGCTCTAGAAGGCTTTCCAGCAGATAAAAAGTACTGTTCCAGGGCGTGGGAACATCTTGCTGGAGCCGTTTTAGTGGAATCCCCAACTGGGTCTGCAGAGCCTCTAGGCGCGAGTAAGGAATGCTTAAAGTGACCCACTATTTTTCTGCCTATTGCCACCACATCCAAGATGCTCCGCTGACTCGGTACACCCAGCTGGAGAGTATGTGCCTTGCACCCAAAACTGGTGAGACCACTGTCCTTCATCGCTTTAGCTATATTCTTGGCATTATCTCTCAGGACAGCATGCACCTGTGATTTGTCGATTTTCCATGTGTCAAACATTTTCTCGAATGTTGAGGGTATGGAGGCAGGAAGAATGGGAAGAATTAGAAGCAGAAAGAGAAAAACGGCAAAATAACCCAAGCTTGGGGCTTTATGAAGTTGTACGTTAATGCTGTGTGGTTACATGAGGTCAGAACCAGGGACGTCGTTAGGCCTATTTTGGGGGGGCTAAGCCCCCCCAAGAGGTTCAAAAGCCCCCCCTACAAAAATATTGTATTTTCGTTTTTTTTGGTTAAGGAAATCGTAACATGCCTGCACTTAACATAATAAACCAGACTATGAGTTGAAATAAATACTAATACTAATACTTTAATTTGGATATTGTTTCCGAGAGCGCTGGTGGGAGGGGCTAGGGGTGAGGGGTCACGATAACGTTACATTTTCTGAAGGGTCGGGTTGGAAACTTGGCACTCGGCGTAAGAAATAAGAGAGAAATTGACAAAAGAGGATTTACAGCGTTAAACCCCAAAGAAGAAGAAGACGTTAAACCCCAAAGAAGAAGAGGATTTACAGATGGATATACGAAGGTACCTGACGAGTGTGAGGGAGAAGCAGAGCACGGTGAGTGGCAGAGCAGCTGATGCTGACGGAGCCTGCGAAGTCAGTCAAGATCTACTAGGCATACAGGTCGAGTTTTTTTACGTTCTTCCAACAAGTGGTCTTCTTGTGTCCATGAACTAACGACCAGCCAAAACTACTTTATTATTTCATTAATTATGGCTAACTTAATGGGGAAATCCGGTGTAAAATGTGTTTTGCTTATGCTTAGCATGGTAACGAGTTCGAAAGTTCTGGCCGATGTTTCCAAAAAGCTGTCAGTAGTGCTGCTGTCGGCTTAAATAGAAATCCATTTAACAAGTCTCCTAGTAGCCCGACGCTTCTTTGGTAGTACAATGAGGGCCCTTACATATAAATAGAGGCATTGATAACTTCGTAAGTGTAAAGATAGTTTATTAAAAAGGACTGTTTCTTGTGTTGCGCGCCGAGACTTTTCACTAGTGTTCCTCTGTGTCTCCTCTTTCGCCAAGGTGTTTGTGTGTGTGTGCGCGCGTGTTTGAGTCTCCCCCTTCCTCCTTGTGTCATGAAATGTGTCCGGGAGGGAATAATGATGGTTTTTTTTTTAAGAAAGGTCAAGGATTGATAAGGGGTGAAATTACAATAGGGGATTAATAAGGACGTTTTATATGTTTAGTAAGAGATGATGATAAATACATGTGAGTGAGATGTGTTGTAGTTTTGTGAAAGTGAATGCATAGTGAGAGATTTATTATTAATAGTAGTGGGTTTGTTATTTGTATAGTGGACACCACCTGCTGCCCAGTTCCTAGTCCTGTAAAGAGTCCATGCTAAGCATTCCATTTTACACAGGAATTCCCCTCTAACTAGCTGGCTGCAGCCTTATAAATTAAATAGACATAATTTGGATGAATATTATGGATGTTGCCTTTAAATATAGGCTAGGATGGGACAGGATGGTTAGTGAGCTTACACTACGCTTTTCTAGTGTAGATGCAGATCTCCTAAAAGGCATCCAGGCATGCAGCCCTAAGTCTGAGAACTTCTTGAATGTATCCCACTTGGATGAACTTGCCAGGCACTACAGCATAGATCTGAAAACAGAGGAGGTCCTTGTAGCCAAAAAGTATCTTGCTCGCAAAACAGAAGCTGGATGTGCGGCCCAAGATATGCTAGCTGTGCACAACCTCCTACACCCAGACATGTTTCCATCTCTGAGGGAAATAATCCAAGTTGCCCTAACAGTGCCTGTAAGCAGCTGCTCTTGTGAAAGGTCCTTTAGTGTACTGCGTCGGGTGCACTCGTGGCTGCGTCAAACAATGAATCAGAGTAGGCTTCACAACCTTGCAGTCATGTCAATTGAAAATGACATAGCAGTGAAGCTTAGCCGTGACAGAGTAATTGATCGTTTTGCCACCCTTAAAAACAGAAGGTATACTTTGACGCTTCCACCCACAAAGTAGACATTAAGCTGTGAGCCATTGAAATACATACATAGTTACATAGTGACATTGAGTGGAAACATAGGGATAAGAATGGATAGTTGATCCAGTTGAATGGATAGTTTTGTTTATTGCTGCCTTCGTGTCTTTTTTGTTGTTTTTTTTGTTGCCACTTTTTTCACATACTGTCTTATTTGGCAGAATAAATATTTGAGAAACATTCAGACTACATTTGTTCTGTGTTGTCAAATTTAATTAGGGCTTGAACTAAGTACCAGTGACTAAACTAATTAAGGGATGTGCCACACCATTATCCTCTGTTCAATGTATAGACTGTCTTCAGACACAATAGAGAAATATCAGTGGCAGGCAGAAATAGGCCTAAACTTTATTTGGAAAGAGTGAGTTTATGTAACTAGCCTATATATATTTTCATTTGCATTGATGGATACATTTTCTAACCTATTTTCCTTGAACTCACCCCAATATGTAGACTTAAATCATACCAAATTTGTTTAGCTTATTTATATTTTTAAAAAGGAGGACATCCTGAAGACTTAGGAGAGGGAAGCAGGAGGTCTTAGGAGGCAGGTAAAGAAAAGAGGGTGAGACAGAAAACAGGCACTGATAGATGCTCTGCTATACTCTCTACTGTAATAAATGATGAATTAAAGAAGCACTTTAAAGATGTGATGAAAAAATTTCGGCGCGCGCATTGGATAAACTGCTAGGGGCTAAGCCCCCCCAGTCTCTAAATCCTAGTGACGTCCCTGGTCAGAACATACATAAGTTAATGTTTTTAATCCCATCCCAATTTAACCACAGAACTGGGAGCATCATGGATGAAATTGCTTCTGTAAAGGTTATATTTTAACCACAGAAATTCTATAAATTCTGAACTGCTTTTTGGGCTCTACCTTCAGACCAAGCAGTGCGATATCCACACGTTCAGGGGAGTTTCCCTGTTCCAACCAAGCTATGCACGAGGCGGTGGTCCGCTGCTGGGCTCGGCAATATCAGTAAACATCTGTGGGTGACCAGTTGTTCAGATAACTGGTCACCCGCATGGGATTTAGAGCCCAAAAAGTTGTTTTTCAGAATTTGTTCCATCTCTGGACCCAGAGGTCCGATTGCCCTACACTCAGGGTAGTGCCCCGGACACAATGAGACTGGCCCTGGACCTGTGGCCCAAAGCGGGGCTCCACAGCACCGGTGAATTTATGGGCTTTTTACCAGAGATGGTGCCGGTGTCAGATGTTGGAGGACGAGGTCCGGGCCTGACAAACTGACGAAGGGCGACATTGAGGGATACATGGCGACGGATGCGATAACGGCGATGTTTAATGTATAGTTCGTCACGGGAGTGATCCCTGACGAGGTCAAGCGATGTTGGTCGATCCTCATCCCGAAATCAGCGAACCCGGAACATCTGAAGGAGATTGGTAACTGGAGACTATTAGTTCAATGATTTTGAGGCTGTATTCGCGCGTCCTGACGAAGCGGTTGGCGAAAGCGCTTCCAGTGAACCCAGTCATCAGAACCCGAGACAGAGGGGCTTTATCCAAGCCCCAGGCTGCTCTGAGAACCTCCTGGTTCTCAATACCATCCTGAAGCATGCCAAGAGGAAACATGCACGCTTGGCGGTAGTGTTCATCGACATTGCTAAGGCATTTGATTCCGTGTCCCATGAGCACATTCTGCAGGTGCTCCGGATGAAAAGCCTTGACAGCCATATGATAGGAATCATCCAGAATTACACAACATTAATAACAATAGTCACAGGGAGGTAGGGAGGGGTGGAGAGAGGTGCAGCTTGAAGAGGTGAGTCTTCAATCTGCGCTTGAAGGCGGTCAGACTTTCTGCTGTTCTGACCTCCACGGGGAGGTCATTCCACCACCGAGGGGAAAGGACAGACAGACGTCGAGACCGAGTGCTAGTATGAAGAGGGGGGGTACCAGTCGTCCTGAGGAGGCGGAACGCAGGGATCTGGCAGGTGTGTAGGGTCTGATTAGTTTTTGGAGGTATGGAGGGGCAGATCCTCGGACTGCCTGGAAGGCGAGCACCAATGTTTTGAATTTGATGAGAGCCATCACCGGTAGCCAGTGGAGGTCAATGAGCAGGGGGGTGACATGGGAGTGTCGGGGGAGGTTGAAGACCAGGCGCGCTGCTGCGTTCTGGATAAGCTGAAGGGGTCTAATGGCCGATGCTGGCAGGCCAGCCAGGAGAGAGTTGCAATAGTCCAGGCGAGACAGCACCATTGCTTGGACCAGGAGCTGGGTTGAGTGGGTGGTGAGGAAGGGGCGGATTCTCCTGATGTTGAAGAACCTGCATGCCCGGATTACTGCTGCGATGTTCTCGGAGAGGGACAGCCTGTTGTCCATCACGACTCCGAGGTTCCTGGCACAGGGCGTTGGGGTCAGTGGAGTGTCCCCTAGGGAAATAGAGAGATTGAGAGGAGGAGAGGTTAGAGCAGGAATGTAGATGAGCTCAGTCTTGCCAGGATTGAGCTTGAGATGGCGGTTGTCCATCCAGCTGTGGATGTCTCTTAGGCAAGCGGAGACGCGGGCTGATACCTGAGTGTCAGAGGGTGAGAAGGAGAGAAAGAGTTGAGTATCGTCAGCATAGCAGTGGTAAGAAAGACCATGAGCAGTGATAACAGGGCTAAGGGATTTGGTGTAGGTGGAGAAAAGGAGGGGACCAAGGACTGAGCCCTGGGGGACTCCTGTGGTAAGGGGACGGGGTGCCGATACTTTACCAGCCCAGGAAACCTGGGAGGAGCGTTCCGAGAGGTAGGACTCAATCCAGACCAGGGCCGAGCCGCCGATCCCCGCTGCAGACAGGGACGACAGGAGGATGGAGTGATCTACGTTGTCGAAGGCGGCAGAGAGGTCTAGAAGTATTAGCACAGAGGAGAGGGAGGCTGCCCGAGCTGCATGAGGCATCTTGCTGACGGAGAGGAGTGCGGTCTCCGTTGAGTGGCCAGGTTTGAAGCCGGACTGGTGGGGGTCTAGCAGGTTGTTCTGGGTAAGGAAAGACGACAGTTGGTTAGAAACAGCACGTTCGTTAGTTTTGGAAAGAAAAGAAAGAAGAGATACCGTTGGATGTTGGAGGGGTTTTTTCAGGATCGGGGTGATGTGGGCTCTTTTGAAGGATGAGGGGAAACAGCCAGAGGTCAGGGAGGAGTTCACCAGGGAGGTCACAAACGGGAGGATATCTGGGGTGATTGCCTGGAGGAGAGATGAAGGGATAGGGTCGAGGGCACAAGTAGTGGGGAGAGTAGGAGATCGGTCTGAGAAAGGGGAGAAAAGGTGGAGAAACAGGGGGGGGACACAGAAGGGGTAGAGAGGAAGAGAGTGGGAAACAGTGTCTGTGAGGGGAGGGGGAGTGGGGCTGAAGGAGCTGCGGATGTCTGCGATCTTCTCATTGAAGGAATCTGCAAAGTCGTCTGCAGTGAACGAGGAATGAGGAGCAGGAGGGGGTTTGCTGAGGAGGGAGGAGAAGATAGAGAACAATTGACGGGGGTTAGAACTGTGTTTGCAAATTTTTGTGTGATAGTAGGTTACCTTGGCAGCGGTGACTGCAGTAGAGAACGCCGCTAGGAGAGTCTGGTAGGAGGAGAGGTCTGATGCGTCTCTGGATTTTCTCCACATCCTCTCAGCTGCGCGGAGACCGGCCCTTGAGGTGCGCAGGGCATCGGATATCCATGGGCAGGGAGGAGATGGGCGTGTGGGCCTAGAGACAAGACGGCAGAGAGAGTCAAGTGATGTGGAGAGAGCTGTGAGCAGGGTGTCAGATGCAGAGTCGATAGAGAGTTGAGAGAAGGGTTTGAGAGGGGGGAGGGAAGCAGTGACACAGCGAGCAAGAGAGGAGGGTGAGAGGGAGCAGAGGTTACGGCGGACAGAGACAGTGGGGGTGTGGGGAGGGGAGGGACGGTGTGGGACGGTGTGGGACAAGAGGAAGAGAGAAAGAAATGAAGTGGTGATCAGAGGCATGCAGAGTGGTAACAGTGAGATCAGAGCAGGGGCTGTTCCTCTCGAAGACCAGGTCTAGGAGGTTGCCAGCCTTGTGGGTGGGGGGGGAGGGTGAGGTCAAAGGAGCGGAGAAGTGGTAGGAAGGCTGCAGACTGGGAGGCATCTAGATGGATGTTGAAGTCTCCCAGGAGGATCAGCGGGATGCCGTCCTCTGGGAAAAAGCCGATCAGGGTGGCAAGCTCATCGAGGAAGCACCACAGGGGACCTGGAGGGCGATAAACAACTATAATGTACAGGTTAATAGGGTGGTTGATAAACACAGTGTGGTATTCAAAGCTAGTAATAGATAGATCCAATCTAACAATCTGAAACAGCCAATCGCAGAACAAACACAAACTAGCAATGCAAAATTTACTTTGATCAGTGTTCAATTAAAACCACGCAAACAGCAAACAGCGGCTAGAACGCTTAAAATCAGTGTTCAACGAGGTCTAATTAAAACCACGCAAACAGCAAACAGCGGCTAGAACACTTAAAATCGATACAACCTTTCGGGGGACGGTTCAAAACGGATCTTGCTATACAGGAAGAAAGATGCACTCCGGGACTTCTCTCCCTTTCTGTTCCTCTCCCCCCGCCCCGCGCCAAAGGCGGGCCGTCGGTCGGCGGCGGCAACTCTGGACACGCGCCAGGCCCTTCTCGCGGATCACCCCAGCTGCAGAGCGCGCCAGGACGGTTGTTCGCGCATCGCCTCGGCCGGCGCCTAGCAGCTGGCTTAGAACTGGTGTGGACCAGGGGAATCCGACTGTTTAATTAAAACAAAGCATCGCGAAGGCCCGCGGCGGGTGCTGACGCGATGTGATTTCTGCCCAGTGCTCTGAATGTCAAAGTGAAGAAATTCAATGAAGCGTGGGTAAATGGCGGGAGTAACTATGACTCTCTTGCCGTTGAAAAAATCCCTTTAGGCGGAGGGAAGAGATCATAGTGATCGGGCAATCATCCATGCCGCCGCGAGAGCTTGCCCGTGTCCAAGCTGGATGAGCCAAGAGGTCAGACGCCATAGCTTACGGGAGAAACCTTGCTCTCTGGTGTTGAGAGATCCCCTTGGGAAAGGGAAGTAGAGCTTGACTCAGGCACCTAAGGGTCCCGCGCCCTCGGGGCCCATCAACCTACACGGCAGATCTGTATAAGCCTGGCTCCAGATTATGTACGCTCTGTTGGTGGTGACCCCAGCTGGCCATCTCTGGCTGGAAAAAACCTGACTCTGGATGTTTGGTTGTGACTGACAGTGAGCCTTGCTTGTGTGACCGCGTGATCATATAAGTTTCCCGGGCGTAGTACCAGCCCTGTGCCGTGATCGAGACGCGCACAGGTGTCTAAAGAAGGATTAAAATTCTGGTTGCGCTGCATAGGTGAAGCCTCATCATCCCTCGAGGTCGGCTGCGTCATGCTGAAAACTAATACTCAAGTATTTCATGACGCATTCCTCCCCAGCAGAGGGCTCTGGGTCACTTCAAGCCCTTGGATCTACTTTACTTTGGTGAAGGAGTAGTGTCCGTGTACACCACTTTACTATGTCTACCGAACACCAATGACCTTGTGACACTCTTACCAACAGAGTGTAAGTCCTCAGTGGGAATCTCGTTTGGCCCGATGAAAGAACTGATGGTAATTTTGTTCATGGAGGCATATCCCGATGGCAGCAGGTATTCGTTGCATTCGGAATCAGCGGGGAAAGAAGACCCTGTTGAGCTTGAGCTAGAGCTAGACGACCTGATTCTGGGTCAGGGTTTTGCGCGTAGCAGAGCAGCTAACTCGCTGCGATCTATTGAAAGTCAGCCCTCGATCCAAGATTTTGTCGGACAGGACGGGCCGCCCGGCCCTCCTCCTCCCCCCCCCCCCCAAAGAACCCCGGGGGTGACCAGGTGTCCGGTGCTCCTGAGCCGCGGGGCTGCCGCCAAGCAGTTTCCCAAAAGAGCGCGCTGCTCCCCGGGCCGAGTGGGGAGGGCGGAGAGGCTGAGAGCTCCAGAACAACTGGTCATCCGCGGGGAACTTTAAAAATATTTCAAAGTTCTCTGGGGGTGACCAGTTGTCCGGAGCTCCTGAGCCGCGGGACTGCTGCGAAAAAGTGTCCGGGCTTAAGGGTGGGCTCCCTGGGCACGTGTGGCGTGTCGGGAGGCTGGATGAACTGGGGGTGACCAGTTGTAAGGAGAACTGGTCACCCGCAATTCCTTCTGGGGGTGATCAACTCCTGAGCCGCGAGGCTGCTGAAAAAGTGTCCGAGCTTAAAGGTGGGCTCCCAGGGGGTGCGTGTCGGGTGTGGTGGCGGTGGTTCCCAGAGCTGGGGCTGGTGTCCCCAGACTCGGGGCAGAGCCTTGCTTCGAGGGAGAGCACCCCAAGATCTGTGGTCGGAAGCGGGGCTCCGCGTTTCAGGGGAGAAACGTGTGTGCTTTTTTTTTCGACAAGTACAAAAGTTGAAAAGAACTTTGAAGAGAGCGTTCAAGAGGGCGTGAAACCGTTGAGAGGTAAACGGGTGGGGTCCGCGCAGTCCGCCTGGAGGATTCAACTCGGCGGGCTAAGTCGGCCGGACCCGTCCCCCGCCGGGCGCATTTCCTCCGCAGCGGTGCGCCGCGACTGGCTCTGGGTCGGCTTGGAAGGGTCCGAGAGCATTACAGCCCCTCTCGCCACGACCTCGCCACTTCCCCCAGGGCCGAGGGAGACGACCGCTGCCGCACCTTCCCGGCGACCCCCTCCAGCCCCGTCTCCCCACCCTCTTCGGGTGGCGGTGGGGGCCACTGCTCGGGACAGGGCCCCCCGCCTCCGACGCGACTGTCGACCGGGTCGGACTGTCCTCAGTGCGCACCTGACCGCGTCGCGCCGCCGGGCAGGGACCGGCCCACGCACGGGCGCCTGGGGTCTGTGGCGATGTCGGCAACCCACCCGACCCGTCTTGAAACATGGACTAAGGAGTCTAACGCATGCGCGAGTCAGAGGGCCTCCGAGCGAAACCCCGTGGCGCAATGAAAGTATGAAAGTGAGGGCCGGCGTCTGCCGGCCGAGGTGGGATCCTCGCCCGCTCCCCCTCCCCCTCGGGGGTGGCGGGGCGCACCACCGGCCCGTCTCGCCCGCTCTGTCGGGGTGGTGGAGCATGAGCGCGTGCGATAGGACCCGAAAGATGGTGAACTATGCCTGGGCAGGGCGAAGCCAGAGGAAACTCTGGTGGAGGTCCGCAGCGGTCCTGACGTGCAAATCGGTCGTCCAAATTTTTGTCCAAAAACACCATTGCAGTCACATCGCCTGATAATTACGCGCGACAGCAGAAAGCATTTTCCACAGCATCCATTCAATGGTTAGAATATGTGAGCCATCGGGAAAAGTTTTTCATTCAACATGCCTTGAACCGGGGTAAGGTTAAGATGGGTAACTATCATCTAGACGGGTATTCAGAGTCGGACGGTGTACGTACGGCTTATGAATTTGCTGGATGTTTTTTTCATGCCTGCCCCCAATGTTATCAATCAAACACGATTAACCCTCTCACAAAAACAGACTTTGGTTCAATGTATCACAAATTTCAATAGAAAATCTACACTTTGCGCAGCGTATACAACCTGAATGTTGTCGTGATGCGGGCGCACGAATGGGTAAGACTTAAACGTGAGAATCCCGAGGTTCAGGAGTTCCTGAGACATCATGACTATCCGGAATGTCTGGAGCCTCAGGATGCTCTGTTTGGTGGTCGAACTAACGCGTCGCACCTTTACTACAAAGTTCAAGAAGGTGAGCAAATACACTATTTTGATTTCACCAGATTTTACACGACAAATCACCCCCTTCCGTGACTTTGAACCGATTGAAAACTATTTTGGTCCGATGAAAGCCAGGGTCTATACCCCAAGAAACCTGTTTTCAGACGAGTATGACATCTCACACTTCATTTCTTACCGAGACAGTAGCTCTGGTCCAGTGGAGATTTACAAGGGGTTTCCCAAAATCACCCAGATACAGCAATGTGTTCATCGCGGCCTTCACCACCGCTTATGCCTGGCTCATACTTTATGAGGTCATGGATAAAATGCCTGACAGGGTTTTGTACCACGACACAGATTCTGTAATCTTTGTGAGCTATCCGGGTGCCTGGAAGCCTTCGCTCTGTGATTTTTTGGGGCGAATTGACTAGCGAGCTAGACCCGGGTGATCACATTGTTGAATTTGTTTCAGGAGGACCCAAGACGTACGGCTATAAAACAGTGCTCGGTAAAACTTGCATGAAAGCGAAGGGTATAACCCTACATCATACTAACACACAAGTTGTCAATCTTTCATCCCTCACAGAATTGGTACAGCACTATGTACAGAATCCAGAGGCCCCAGCTCGTGAAATTATAACCAACACAGAACAAATTGTTAGAGATAAGAGAGGTTTCTCTCTCAACACACGTACAGTTTCTAAAATATTCAGAGTGGTTTACAACAAAAGGGTACTGCTCCCGAATTTCAAAACCTTACCATATGGATTCTAGACAAGTGCTTGGGTGTGAAAGGTTTGACAATCGTCTTCAGCATCCTTTTTCATGCATAATCTCAGGCCCCTCAAACAGTGGTAAAAGTGTTTCTGTGAAAACACTGCTCGAAAATGCACAACATGTATTGTCAAAATTACCGCAGAACATTTTATGGTTTTATTTGTGCTGGCAGCCCATGTATGATCAAGTGCTTCATAAAATAAAGAATGTACATTTTGTAGAAGGTCTTCCTGAATCTTTGACTGATGAAGTTTTGCAACCTTTGCACAAAACCAATATGGTCATTGTTGATGATCTTATGCAAGCGGCCAGTCAGAGCTCTGAAATTGAGAGAGCTTTTACCAAGTATACAACACCATAGAAACCTAAGCATCATTGTGGCAAGGTCGAGTGCCACCTCTCGGGAAAGAACTGACGACACAGTAATTCGTTGCGTACCCCGTGGGTTTCTTTATTAATTAATTTAATGTTTTCGTCTCTCGGCTCTGGCTCTCCGGAACGCTTCCTTCTCCGTTCTCAGCCAGCCTCGATTGTCCGCCCGCCTCTCCCTTTTCAAGCCCCGGCTCACTGTCACAGCAATCAGAAACAATTAAACCATTATTCAATTACCGTTCCCCGTGCTACTGATTAACTTATGACAGCTGTGGCTCCAGGTCCGAGAGCCGCTCAGCTCTCCCTCTCTCTGCAGGCATAGGCTAACCACGCCCACCCTGCCACATACCCCCACCGCCCGACTTAGGCCGGGGAGCCATCCGGCCGATGACTAACCCCCCCCCCTCCGCCCTTTTTTTTTAACGGCGAGAGAGGAAGTCCGCCACCACCATCTGCGTCCCCGGCCTATGGATCACCTTAAAATTGAACGGCTGTAATGCCAGATACCAACGGGTGATCCGCGCGTTGGCATCTTTCATGCGGTGGAGCCACTGGAGGGGGGCGTGGTCCGACCAGAGGGTGAATGAGCGGCCCAGCAGGTAATACCGGAGGGATCCGACCGCCCACCGGATGGCGAGGCATTCCTTTTCGATGGTGCTGTACCTCGCCTCCCGCTGTGACAGCTTGCGGCTTATGTACAGCACCGGGCGATCGACTCCCTCCACCTGCTGGGTCAACACGGCCCCCAGCCCTCTGTCCGACGCGTCTGTCTGCAGGGTGAACGGGAGAGAAAAGTTAGGTGTGAATAACAGCGGCTCCCCACACAGGGCTTCTTTCACTCGCTCAAACGCCCTCCGGCACGGCTCCATCCACTGGACCGGCTCTGAGGCACCTTTCCGAGTTAAATCAGTCAAGGGGCTGGTCAGCTCCGAAAACGCCGGAATGAACCTCCTATAGTAGCCGGCCAGCCCCAAGAACCTCCTCACCTCTTTTTTTGTCTTGGGCCGGGGACAGGTCGCAATCGCCGCGGTTTTGTCCACTAGAGGCCGCACCTGTCCACTTCCCAAGTGGTACCCCAAATACCGTACCTCCGCTCTGCCAATTGCACACTTCCTCTGGTTAGCCGTGAGCCCCGCCCGCCTCAGAGACTCGAGCACCGCCCCCACATGCCGCACATGCTGCTCCCAGGTCTCACTGTGGATGATAACATCATCAATATAGGCTGCAGCATATGCAACATGTGGACGTAGCACCCTATCCATAAGGCGCTGGAACCTGGCTGGAGCCCCGAATAGCCCGAACGGAAGTGTACGAAATTGGTACAAACCGTCCGGAGCGGAGAAAGCCGATTTTTCCTTAGACTCTGGCGACAAGGGAATCTGCCAGTAGCCCTTTGTCAAATCCAGTGTCGAGAAAAAACGAGCCGTGCCCAGCCGATCCAAGAGTTTGTCGACCCTCGGCATTGGATAGGCATCAAACTGTGAAACCTCATTCACCTTTCTGTAATCCACGCAGAACCGGATAGCCCCATCTGGTTTCCCTACCAGGACAATGGGGCTACTCCAGGCACTGTGTGACTCTTCTATTACGCCCATCTCCAGCATGGCCTTTATTTCTGCCTGCACCAATTTTTTTTTGTGTTCTGGCAGCCGATAAGGACGGGAACGTACCATCACTCCCGGGGGGGTTTCAATGTGGTGGTGTATGAGATTCGTGCGTCCGGGTAGGGGAGAAAACACATCCGCAAACTGCTTTTGCAATAGAGCAAGGTCTGCCCGCTGGTTTGGCGAGAGATGGCTGTCCGAAAGGGGCGGGGTCTGATTGGGTGAATTTGGTACCTCCGGCCCCAGCTCATCTTTCTCCTTATCTACCGTCACCAGCGAGACAGCCACCACCTCTTTCCAGGCTTTTAATAGATTTAGATGGTAGATTTGTTTAGCTCCTTCTCTATCCGACCGCACCACCTCGTAGTCTACCTCCCCAATTCACCGTGTGACCACAAAGGGCCCTTGCCACTTGGCGAGTAATTTTGTGCTGGATGTGGGAAGTAATACAAGTACTTTATCTCCCGGTGAGAATTGTCGGAGTTTTGTCCCTTTATTATAGTGCGCTTGCTGCCGTTCCTGGGCCTTGAGCAAATTCTCCCGTGATACCTTACCCAGTGTATGGAGTTTTGCTCGCAGGTCCATGACGTACTGTATCTCATTTTTACTGGGGCTTGGACCTTCCTCCCAGTTTTCTTTAATTAGGTCCAAAACTCCCCTGGGTTTTCTACCGAATATTAATTCAAAGGGAGAAAATCCCGTGGAGGCCTGGGGGACCTCCCACACTGCAAATAATAAAGGGACTAACCATTTATCCCAATTTCGACTATCCTCGTGAACGAACTTCCGAATCATCGACTTCAAAGTCCTATTAAATCGCTCAACGAGCCCATCCGTTTGGGGGTGGTATACGCTGGTTTTAATAGACTGAATGCCCAATAACGCGTACAGTTCGTTTAATGTTCGTGACATAAATGATGTGCCCTGGTCCGTCAGAATCTCTTTCGGGATTCCGACGCGGGAGATTATTTGAAACAGTGCCTGCGCAACACTCTTAGCTGAGATATTGCGCAATGGAACTGCTTCGGGATACCGGGTCGCATAATCCACCAGAACTAGTACGAATCGGTATCCCTGAGTGCTCCGTTCAAATGGCCCGATGAGGTCCATAGCCACTCTATCAAATGGGACCTCTATTAATGGAAATGGCTGCAACGGCGCTTTTGGGGTGGCCGGGGAATTCACTAATTGACATTCTGGGCAGGCCGCACACCACCGACGTACGTCGGCCCAGATGCCCAGCCAATAAAATCGGGCCATTATACGGTTGAGTGTTTTTTCATATCCCAAGTGCCCCGCCATGGGGTTATAATGAGCCGCCTGGAAAACCATTTCCCGGCGGCTTTTAGGTACCAACAACTGGGTATTTTCTTCTCCTGTTTGAGCGTCCCGACACACTCGATATAACCTATCTCTAATAACAGAGAAATACGGGTGAGAGAGAGCCGTCTCCGGACGCACTTGCTGACCATCAATGCGCATTACTTGTTCGTAAGCAAAGCGTAAGGTGTCATCCCGAGACTGTTCGAGTGAGAAATCCTCCGTGGGGTGAAAAACCGGAACCAGGGGAGTCTCCCCTCGAGGCTCCCCCGGCTCCGCCCCCCCCTCGACCGTGTCAGTTGACCCTGCGTCCTCGCCATCAACAGCACACACCTCCCCGGGCCCTACCTGTCGGGATCGCACCTCCCACAGCTTCCCTGACACTTTACGAAACCCCGCCCAATCAATGCCCAAAATCAGGGGGTGCGACAGCCGGGAGCTAACCGCAGCTTTGACGATATAAATTCTCTGTTGATATTTAATTTGTACAGGCACTACCGGATATTTGTGCACATCACCATGCACGCATTTAATCGATACCCAGGGTGCTTTCACCAATGCCTCTGGCCGAACCAGGCTTTGTCGAATCATGGACTGCATCGCCCCTGAATCCAACAACGCCCGGTGTTCACTCCCTTGCACCCTTACCGGGATGCAGTACGCTCCCTCTGGATCGTGAGCAGGAGCTGGCGGACCGACAACCCGGACCACCTGACCCATCTCCATAAGTGGACAATCGCGGCGCAGGTGGCCGAGCTGCCCGCATCGCCAACAACCCGGTCCGACCGTCTGAGGAGCCCTATGTGGGTCGGACCCTCCTGCCACCGAGCCTGGGCCTGGAGAGGGAGAGAAAAAAGAGGGGGGGTTAATTCGGGGATAGGTTGTAGCAGGGTCGCGGGAAAGGGAGGAAGGGACCGTGCGAGGCGGGGGCCTCCTCCTAGAAGCCTGTTCCAGCGGCTTTTGCGGCGGGCTGCCGGGTAACACGGCCAGATGGTCTTCGGCCAGTATAACTGCCAGCTCCAGGTTAGTGGGTCGGTGGCAGCGCACCCAGTTGGCGGTCGTCTCTGGCAGCCCGCCCACAAATTTCTCCAGCACGACCTGCTCCACCACCCCCGCGGCGGACCGGATTTCTGGCTGCAGCCATCGTCGGGCCATGTCAGTGAGCCGCTGTGCGAACGCAAAGGGCCGGTCCCCCGGAACCAGGGCGGCTTCCCGGAACCGGCGCCTTTGGTCTTCTGGGCTATAGCCCAGACGATCCAGGATTGCCTTTCTGACGGTGTTGTATTCTGCCCGGGCTGCGGCCGGCAGCCCATGTGCCGCCTGCTGGGCTTCCCCCGTTAAAAGAGGCAGGAGGCGGACTACCCACTCCTCGCTGGGCCACTGACACGCCTCCGCGGCCACCTCGAAGCTGTCCAGGAAGGCCTGGGCGTCATCGTCGGCCGTCATCTTGGGCAGCTGGATTTTGATGGGGCCTCGGACGTGCGAATCCCAGGACCCTGCCCGACTGCCGACGGCTAGCTGTCGCAGCGTCTCCGTCTGGAGGGAAGCTTGCTGCCGCAGAGCCTCCATTTGCTCTTGATGCACCGCCGCCTGCCGCTCCTGTATCTGGGTCATTGCTTCCAGCATGCGCGCGAGCGCTACTACTGGCTGCCCCGCTTCTGTTCTCTCTGGGCTGGTGTCCATTATTTTATTTTTTTAATCTGTGTCTGTCTCTCCAAACTTTTCCCCCCCGTACGGGCCACCACTGTGGCAAGGTCGAGTGCCACCTCTCGGGAAAGAACTGACGACTCAGTAATTCGTTGCGTACCCCGTGGGTTTCTTTATTAATTAATTTAATGTTTTCGTCTCTCGGCTCTGGCTCTCCGGAACGCTTCCTTCTCCGTTCTCAGCCAGCCTCGATTGTCCGCCCGCCTCTCCCTTTTCAAGCCCCGGCTCACTGTCACAGCAATCAGAAACAATTAAACCATTATTCAATTACCGTTCCCCGTGCTACTGATTAACTTATGACAGCTGTGGCTCCGGGTCCGAGAGCCGCTCAGCTCTCCCTCTCTCTGCAGGCAGAGGCTAACCACGCCCACCCTGCCACAATCATATATCTTGTGCAGAATCTTTTCTTCCAGAGTCGAAACAGCCGTACAATAATTAACGCAAACTATATTGTTCTGTTCAAAAATCCAAGAGATAAAATCCAAGTTAATGTTTTGGCCCGACAAATGTACCCCAGAAATTCAAAGTTTTTCCTCGAATGTTTTGATGATGCTACCAGAAAACCTTATGGATACCTATTAGTGGACTTAAAAGCACAGACGCCTGAGGAATACCGCATCAGAACTGGTTTGTACGCTCCAGAGTGGCCGGTTGTTTATGTGCTAAAGAAAAAGTAATATGTCGACTCGTATTAAATGGAACTGGAGTCTTCTAAAAGCTCTATTTGAAGGTAATGCCAGGCAAAGACGGGTGATATTACAGTCTGCTTCTGATGAACTCAAACACAATTTGTGAACTAGCTCTCAATGTTTTAGGAGGCAATATTCCCCTAACAAATACACAACTGAAAAAAATAAGAAAACAAAAGGCCGGTATTAAACTGTTGGTTAACAAAAAAACCTCATTTATAAATTTAGTTATAAATCAAAGGGGCGGCTTCCTTCTGTCTCTAATGAGTGTTGCAATACCTTTTCTCACCAGTTTGATAGCGGGTCGCGGTGGCGGCTAAAAATAGGAGCATACGCAAAAGATGTTTCCGGTACCTCAAAGTCAGATGGACAAATTAAAGAATCTTAATTTTAAACCGGAACCCATCCGACAAACTGTTGAAAATGATTTGGATCAAACCATACGTAACATCTTATCAAGGACTGATGTGGGGCCTCATGAGAAGGCAAAGCTGTACACTATTGCTCTACAACGTTTCATAGCTCTGATCGAACAAGGTGACGCTGAAACCCAACATTTAACCCTATCAATACCTGTTGAGGCTCACGATACTGTCAGACCTGAGACAGCCCGAGTTGAAGATGTCGTACAAAGTGTGCCCCCTAGAAGCCGGAAAAATGCAGCGTACATATTGGATAAAATTTCAAAATCAGGAAATGTCGTAATGTGGAACGATTTGTGTTTAAAGGTACCGCCGTTATAACGGCGTTATAATGTTGTAAATTGAAAGGGTTCTTATTGTAAACACCTGTAAAGGCGTCGTTATCTAGTAAACCTATAATGACAGATTTCGGTAATTGACCTAAAAACTCATTTTCTTGATTGCAAACTCTAAGACCAGCCGCCAAGCTGAAAGTTTGACTAACACAGTCAATAGGATATTTAACATTCGATGTTAGTAGCGCCTGTGCATGTCCGAGCTTAACAGGTGGCAATACCACGATTTTTTTTTACAAACAGTGTTGCAGAGACTATTTTAAGCCTGTACTGTTGTTGTGCATCATCGCTCATTAGGCAGAAATCATCCTTACAACGCACCATCTTGATTTTAATATTGACTCCGTTTATAAGTAGTCTCTCCTGAAAAAGCATGTCTGTGTGGATGGGTCCGAGCAATTAAAAAGTGTTGCTCACCACGGTATATAAGGCTTTGTTTTTCAAACCATTGTTGGGACCTGCCGGGTCTGTTTCGTCCATATGGCCGCCAGTATCCTTATAGAATAAGCCACTCATAAATTGAATAGACATTGTGGCTTCAGAATAATTAAGTAGACATTCCATAATTGCTCTGTAGGGATACGTATTGCTAGACTGGCTCACCAGCCTGTCACCCAGTGAAACATCCACATGTGAAAAAATGGTCGAGATGGGGTAATTAATAATCCCAACCTTGTCTGCGGTGGTGATATTGGACCCATCTGCACGGGTTATCTGACATCGTAGGTATAGAGGAGTATTGTTTAAATCAAGGTAATCTTCACCATTACTGGCTATATAGAACTCTAGGGGTGCTGTGTCTGAAATGGCTGACAGGGGGGGATACTTCAATGTTCTTATCAATGCTTGTTTGTATATACGGTACTGCAAAAAAAAAGCTCCAGTTCCGACTTCATACATTCCTCTGACATGTTGTGTATGAAGGCCATTTAAAAAAAAAATTATCTACATTTTCGCTGAACCTTCTTGGTACGCTTTTTCACCCTCTGCTTGTTTTTTCGCGACTGTGGCTCGACTGTTTACAGTCCGTAGTTTTTTAGATTTAGACCTGCTTGAGACACGCCCCCTGGGGAGCCTCTTCTGTGAACGTCTTGTCATGACCATAAGACCCGATCCTTCCTAGTCACCGGCGTTCAAACGACTCATCACATCTTTGGCTATGTTCTTGACCACAGCCGTCAAATGCGGTTTAGCTATGTTGAAACCTTTCTTTAGTAGGGGTAAGGCCATTTGGAATAAACCTCGAAAAAGCCCTCCAAGACCGCGACCGTACATAACACTCGCACCCTTATACCCCGGCAGACCATTACCGGCTTGTTCTGTATAATAGGCTATATACCTATTTGGGTCTACGTAGAGGGGTGCCCTTGCCATTTTTATTCGTGATAGTGATATTTCACAGGTCTAAAGTGCAGTTTTATGATGGTTTTGCCGTAAGTAAAGCCTATGTTCTTGTTCTGATCTGTTTTCAGCTCAATGGTTCTATCGTCAATGTGTGTCTTGCTGAAATGCAGCGGGGTGGCGGCGGGGGCCACTGCTCGGGATGGGCACCGGAGCCGCGAGGGCTACGCCGCGATGAGTAGGAGGGCCGCCGCGGTGAGCACGGAAGCCTAGGGCGTGGGCCCGGGTGGAGCCGCCACGGGTGCAGATCTTGGTGGTAGTAGCAAATATTCAAACGAGAATTTTGAAGGCCGAAGTGGAGAAGGGTTCCATGTGAACAGCAGTTGAACATGGGTCAGTCTGCCTAGCTGCCTGAGGATAGATTTGGAGACCCTAAGGGACACCAGGATACACTGTTTACAAATTAGTTTATGGAACCTGAGCAGTTCACTGTAAACTAAGAATGACAACCTTGTTTTTTATTTTATTTGCAAAGAGTTTGTGCATTTACAGCCCATAATCTATATGAAGATTATGAAATTCGTTCATGTGGCATATCCCGATGGCATCTGGTAGTCGTTGCGTGATTCTAGCCATCTCACCTCTTGGGCTGTTGGTACAGTGACGGGGAGCTGTCGGAGTGTTGTGTCAAAATATAGGTTATAAATTATTTATACATAATTATATATCATGCTTTCGGACTTTCTATATGAAACAATGGTGTCAATAGGGAGATGCTTTCCTGTGTTGGAAGAGACACCCTAAGAGGCCCAACCAGCACACTTCAAATTTATGACCATGCACTCACAAGCACACACTCTTGCCAAGGAAGGAAAAACAAACTTGGTGATTTGTATCTGTGTGATCGGGTGGGGCATGGTCCGGAGCCAGGCACATAGAATGAGCTCATCTTTAACACTGGTAAATCAAGGACATGCGTGCGCATCCCCACGTTAGTGAATTGATGGGAAAAGCTTATTCTTAGGCAAAAGCCATATGGTAAAACAATCAGGGACTATTTCAGTTACATTTGTATATTCAAACATCAGAGTGATATACTTATCTCGATAAGGAGGTAAAAGGACCCATTCACACCTGCATACACACACTCACATGGGACACGTTTATGGTCCTAGATCGGCCGAAGAGATAGTGTGTGGATCTTCCCAAGGAATGCATTGGGGCCCGGTCATTAAAAAAAGACATCTGGCCCCCTAGGCTTGGAAATGTGTGTGTGTGCAGTTTCAGCAGCTAATAGAGTTTGGTAAACTCAAGGAAAACATTTCCTTTGTTCTGCAACAAACATTTAGTATAAAATACATTTGACAAATAAGTTATCTTTCTTCATCCACAACCCGTTAGTATAAAAGAATATGTTTGTACAGATAATGTTTCAAATTACAAAGGAAGGTGTTATGCTTGGTTTATAATTATACATACCTGTGATGAATAACATTAGAAGGTTTATAGCTAGTATCATATAACCCATCATAGCAGGGTATTATTATGTAATTAACAACTATGGTCAGACTATGGCCAGACTATGGCCAGACTATGGCCAGACTATGGCCAGACTGTCTTTGAAATAATTAAATTATGGTATTTCATTTGAACAATAATATAAAACAACGGCCAAAAGAGTTTTCATCAGCGGCTAGCAAGCTCCAAGTATAGGGGTACTGAATCTCTGCTAAAGCAACCTCCCATTGTCCTCAAAATTCGAGGGGTCTCGCAAACTTTGTTGTGTAGCTTGAAATTTTATTTCTAGGGTAAATATCTAGTCATGCATTGCTCGGGTGACATAAAAATCTGATTCTTCCATTGTGTCCGAATGTTTTTGTAGGGTCTGTAAG
The DNA here is from genome assembly GCA_022702515.1 of Ilyophis sp. 1 JC-2022. Classification (NCBI taxonomy): domain Eukaryota; kingdom Metazoa; phylum Chordata; class Actinopteri; order Anguilliformes; family Synaphobranchidae; genus Ilyophis; species Ilyophis sp. 1 JC-2022. The sequence continues at coordinate 11,538,436 of CM040401.1, forward strand.
CTTTACTACTCTTTTAGAGATCAACAACATGACTTGCTGGAATCCAACTGTTGAACTTTTCAGGCCATCCGACCCATTTTACTAAAACGAGCGTATGTCTATTGTGTTTTCTCAGCAACAATTTTTTCAACCTTAAAAGTTTTGTCTTTTCCCTCTATAACTTTTTGTAATTCAGCCTCATAAAATGTACTGTCAATCAATATTCAATATACTCCTTCAATCAATATACAGGAGGTATTCTGTGCACCCTTTCAGTAACCGTGAAATATTAATCTGTATATGTTTGCTCATATCCTTTTGCAAACTTCCCACGTACTTTGGAAACTCATCCTCCTCAAACTTAAACTTTAGCTTTTTAGATCTTTTTGAAAAGAGACCATACATATTTTTAAAAACATTATCTTTGTTTACTTCAACGGGTTTCATTTTAATCATGCTGTGATAGCTGTTATTGTAACCCAGGACCAAAGCCTGTACAACGTCTATATAGTGCCTAGTGTTATAATGTCTAGGGCTGTAAAATAACGCCACATTCTTGTTTTCAACGTTCTATTGAAACGTTCAACCACCGATGCTTTCACATCTTCGTTGTCTGTGGCAAAGTGTATTATTTTGTTTCGTTTCATCAGACTTTGAAACGTTTTATTGAAAAACTCTTTACCCTTATCGGTATGTATTTTTTTAGGGATTCGTCCTTTTGCGAGAACTCCTTGAAAAGCCGTCGGCACTTCAGCACCCGTCTTGTTTTTAAGAACACATACCCACACATATTTTGACAATATATCTATACATGTTAGCATAAACTTCATATTGTCATTATGTTCAGATACATTTGACATATCAACTAAATCGACCTGCCATTGTGAATCAATGTTACTCACAAAAACCCTGTTTCTTTTGAAATTGACTCTGATGGGTTTGTGTAAAGTGTAGGCGTCTTCGCCAGCTAACCTTTGAGTAACTTTCTTTTCTGAGACGCTGTAGTAAAATAAATAGAATAATCCTTTCACCGCCCCGTCGGGAGGGGTCGGGATCACTCCACTACAAGTAATTGAAACTTTCTCCCAATTAGACACTAACTTCCAGAGTCTGGTATAACGTAATTTATTGTATATAAATTCGCATGAATATACATACCCAGGCTGATCGGCTAAACATACACATATTAAACAATATGAAAACACTCTCAATCACACAGTCCAGTCTTAGTCCGTCAATATCATGCTCACCCACAAGACGTAAACACCGTTCCGTTGATGACAGAGACAAAACAACACTAGCCTTGGGCCAACTAAGATGACCCCGTTATATGCGTCTTTCAAACCACACCCCACGTGGTCTAAAGTTTGAAAGCGCCTCCCCCCTGGGAAATATATTCCATGGTCTGCAGCGGTCTCTGCTGGTCTTATTTAGCATTACAATTGGCCTTTGTCTTATATTATACTTTAAATGAAATAGCATGATTTAATTATATCAAAGACAGTCTGGCCATGGTCTGACCATAGTTGTTCATTACATAATAATACCCTGCTATGATGGGTTATATAATACTAGCTATAAACCTTTTATTGTTATTCATCACAGGTATGTATAATTATAACCCAAGCATAACACCTTCCTTTGTGATTTGAAACATTATCTGTACTAACATATTATTTTATACTAACGGGTTGTGGATGAAGAAAGATAACTTATTTGTCAAATGTATTTCATACCAAATGTTCGTTGCAGAACAAATGAAATGTTTTCCTTGAGTTTACCAAACTCTATTAGCTGCTGAACCTACACACACACACTTCCAAGCCTAGGGGGCCAGATGTCTTTTTAACGACTGGGCCCCAAGGCATTCCTTGAGAAGATCCACACACTATCTCTTCTGCCGATCTAGGACCATAAATGTGTCCCCTGTGAGTGTGTGTATGCAGGTGTGAATGGGTCCTTTTACCTCCTTATCGAGATAAGTATATCACTCTGATGTTTGAATATACAAATGTAACTGAAATGGTCTCTGATTGTTTTACCATATGGCTTTTGCCTAAGAATAAGCTTTTCCCATCAATTCACTAACGTGGGGATGCGCACGCATGTCCTTGATTTACCAGTGTTAAAGATGAGCTCATTCTATGTGCCTGGCTCCGGACCATGCCCTACCCGATCACACAGGTACAAATCACCGAGTTTGTTTTTTCTTCCTTGGCATGAGTGTGTGCTCGTGAGTGCACGGTCATAAATTTGAAGTGTGCTGGTTGGGCCTCTTAGGGTGTCTTGGAATAGACACCCTTCCAACACAGAAAAGCATCTCCCTATTGACACCATTGTTTCATATAGAAAGTCCTACATAATGATGTATAATTATACATAAATAATGAATAATCTATCTTTTACCACAACAACGCTCAAACCTTTTGTTTCACAAAGACCCCTTTGCAAACGCTTTTTACCGCCATAAGCCCCAGGATTTTCTGGAGAATAATAAACATCTTTCAGGCGCTTCTCAACATCCAAACTTACAGCTATAGCAGTAATGAAACACGATATTAAAAAACCAAAGTATTTCATGCAACTTGTCTCGAATGTTTGGTTCCTCGCAAATTTCTGCAATAAATGTATCAACAGAGCCCTGTATCCTCACAGGGTCTGGTTTCACGCAGAACAATTTCATGGCTTTGACAAGCAGAGGACTTAACCACGGTTTCTTCACTTTGGCAAGGAATTTGTCAAAGTGATATGTGAAATACTGAGAGTCCGTTTCAAAGATGCAGCTGTGTCTCAGTTGACTGGGGTGGTCAACTTCACAGCCGATGCATTCGCTTCTCAGCTGATTTTCAAAATCAGAAACGTTTGGAAACGTTATTTCGGTCGATTATTCCTCCCCTTTAATAATATCAATTGGTATTGTATTTTATATCGTTGGAAAGCCTGATTAGTCACCTTTACAACGAGGTACAACTTGTAAGGATCGTGCATTCGTGGAATGAACAACACAGCTAACCGTGTGGGTAGCGGCCCAAAAAAATGTGCCAAAATCCCCTGCAATATTCTTCTGTTGGTATTCACTCTCGTTTTGAGCTTCAAGTGCTGGCAGGTGTATGCCAGTCACAGGTGTGTGACTGGCACCTGATTGGCACCGAGGAATGGGATGCCATCCCACAGCAGTGTGTGACCAGGCTGGTGACCAGCATGAGGAGGAGGTGCCAAGCTGTTGTGGCTGCGTATGGATCTTCCACACGCTACTGAGGTCCCTGACAGTGTAAAATGAATAAAGTGTAAAAATGGCCAATATGTGTTGTTTTTTCCTTATTACTGTGGGAGAGTGCAATCATCCAGTCCACCAAGCAACTCAAAACGAGAGTGAATACCAACAGAAGAATATTGCAGGGGATTTTGGCACATTTTTTTGGGCCGCTACCCACACGGTTAGTTGTGTTGCTCATTCCACGAATGCACGATCCTTACAAGTTGTACCTCGTTGTAAAGGTGACTAATCAGGCTTTCCAACGATATAAAATACAATACCAATTGGTATTATTAAAGGGGAGGAATAATCGACCGAAATAATGTTTCCGAACTTTTTTTGAGGAGTGTATTTATGCAAGCAAATAAACATATGATGAAGTGTTTATTTAAGTTTGGTTTGTTAATAGTGTCTGTGTAGATGTCAGGGGGTGACTAAGTCCCCATTCAATCTGTTATTTGGCTAACAAAGCTAACGGCTAACAGAGATTGGGTTACATGTACTTGAAGCAGGAGGGCGTGCGTCCCATATGTTCAACCCATTGACATGCCATTCAAATGTACTTCATTACCCAGACGGTACCTGCTTTATATAAAAAAATCATATCTTTCTTGTTTTCTCACTGCTTTTCGAAAACGTAACTCGTCTTTCCCACTTCAAACACTGGCTATAGCAACAAGATGGAAAGAGATGGAGCTAGCGCTTCGTTAGCAGATTTAGATATTATAACAAGCGAGATGGAAAAAGATGGAGCTAGCGTTCCGTTAGCAGATTTAGATATTATAACAAGCGAGATGGAAAGAGATGGAGCTAGCGTTCCGTTAGCAGATTTATATATTATAACAAGCAAGATGGAAAGAGATGGAGCTAGCGTTCCGTTAGCAGATTTAGATATTATAACAAGCGAGATGGAGCTAGCGTCCCGTTAGCAGATTTAGATATTATAACAAGCGAGATGGAAAGAGATGGAGCTAGCGTTCCGTTAGCAGATTTAGATATTATAACAAGCGAGATGGAAAGAGATGGAGCTAGCGTTCCGTTAGCAGATTTAGATATTATAGCAAACGAGATGGAAAGAGATGGAGCTAGCATTCCGTTAGCAGATTTAGATATTATAACAAGCGAGATGGAGCTAGCGTCCCGTTAGCAGATTTAGATATTATAGCAAACGAGATGAAGCTAGCGCTCCGTTAGCAGATTTACATATTATAGCAAACGAGATGGAAAGAGATGGAGCTAGTGCTCCGTTAGCAGATTTAGATATTGAAAGTGAGGAGGGGTGTTTTCAGGATCTGAAGATGAGGAAATAAATGAAGTGCTGAGGGAGGTGATCTGAGGAGGGAGCGGACAATTGATTGATTGGGCTGGTGAGAAACGGGGATCTTATCTTATGCAATCTGTTCCTGATCAGTGTTGACCTGTTAATTTTCAATATGCTTATCTTTTCAAAAAATGGTTTCTGGTGAAGTGAAACCTAAATTTGCAAGCATGCCAATTAGTCTGCAAAATCTAAGATCAGACATTCCTTTTTAGGACTCAGACATTCCTTTTTTCAGATTTGCTCTGTGGAATGGTTGAAGTGTCAGTTAGATTCAAGCTTGTTTGAGTGATTTACTCGAATGCGCCCTGTTACGCAAGGCCATTTGAGGATAAGGCAAATAACCACAGATTCTTGCAGAGGACATTTTTACCTTCATAACCAATGGTTAGGTTATTACTTTATTTCATATTTTACCACAGCATTTTTTGTTGGAGAGCGTGAGCAGGCATGGTAACAGTTTTCCCAAACTGCATTCAGGATGCTTTTTCTTGTTGCTGTCATAGTATGTGTTTTTTGGTGGTAAAAGAAAAACCTGAACTCTCAAATATGTTGAAATGTCTGGTATTTTACTTGTGGTCTGCTCTTTTGTAGACAGTGTAGCACATAGAAATGTCATATTTTGCTTGCTCGTGGTACTAGCACTGCATTTCTGAAGTTTGCAAAGGGTAGATGCCAGCGTTGGGGGCCTGAGTAAACAGGTCAAGGAATACCTGGGGCTGGATAAAAAGCCCCTTTTATACATAGTTCCCCCATTCCAAAAGAAACCTGTGACTAGTGTTGTCTAATGCCAGCCCATAGACTTTAAGCGCCCGCCCCGTTGTAGTCTATAGCAGGTATCTGTAGTATGCACAGTAATTTGGGGCTATATCTCTGCACTCACAAGAAGTAAAGTTGGCTGAGAGCTAATTTTAATGAGGAGGACAGCTACTCTTCTACAAATAAAAGGTATTTTCAGTGGAATTCCCTTTGAAGTGGTTGGTCATATTCAGTGTTTGCCCTACAGTGGCAAGAAAAAGAAAGTGAACCCTTTGGAATTACTTACATTTGTCTTAAAATATAGTCTGATCTTCATCTAAGTTACAATAATGAACAAACGCAATCTGTTTTAACTAATGACACAGATTATTGTATTGTTTTTGTCCATATTGAATACATCATTCAAAAATTCACAGTGTAGGTTGGAAAAAGTAAGTGAACCCCTCGGCTAATGACTTCAACAAAAGCTAATTGGAGTCAGGAGTTAGCAAACCTGGGGCCAGATTTACTAAGGACACAGTCGCAGCGCAAATCTATCATATTGCGACTCTTTTGCGGTAGCAGATACCACCACATTAGCGACCGATTTACTATCACTGGTCATAATTATGCAATCAAAGAAATTGAACGCCTCCATTCACAATTTTTGCGGAAGAACCAGTGCTGTAGTACTAGTGTCCAGGGCTCGGTCCCAAGGGTGATCATACAGCGTCGGGAAAGCTGCAGAGTATTTTGACTTCAAATAAAAATACAACCAACAAGTACGTGGTCTTGAATTAGGGTTTTATTCAATGAGTTTGAGCGAAACCTTATTTTTCCCGAATTTCCAATGGACATTGTGTGCAGCTCTGCTGCAATAGTCAGAGCTGCTAGTTGCAGCTAGTTTCATGCTACGGAAAATAACGTTAGTAGATGTCTGTTGTGCATAGCAAAATAATGCATTTAGCTAAGTTGATGCAGTTAAACGATTGAAATCAGTTCAATGGGTGCTGAGGGAAAATAACGTTAATGTGAGGGCTGATAATGAATGACCCCAGTTAGAGCACTGCGGTCAAGCTATCACGGGTTCGGAAAATGACGGTCAAGCTATCACGGCTTAAAATTTTCATTCGCAAATATAGAAGAGATTACGTCAGTAACGTCGTCATGTGCTGCGTTTGCTGGAAATGAAATTGCTCAGAGAAGCAGCGAGTATTGGACAACACAGAATTATTGCCTTTTTTTTCTTTATTTCGCAGAATTTTAAACGTTTACACAATTATGCTTTGCTTTTACAGTGGGGATCTTTAATAATTAAGCATCAAAGTTGGTACAGTTTGCTATTTGAATGGGAAAACCGCTATGGGTACCATATTGGAAACCCAATAACTTGATCAAATCAAAAAGTTTGTTCATGAAAACACGATTACTATAAACTAGATGTGCTATAGTCTATGTACAGTGAATATCAGAAAAAATTTTTGCGGGAATTTTTAATAATTAAGCATCAAAATTGGTAAAGTTTGCTGTTTGAATGGGAAAAATCGCTATGTGTACCATATTGGAAGCCCAATAACTTGATCAAATCAAAAATTTTGTTCATGAAAACACGATTACTATAAACTAGATGTGCTATACTCTACGTACAGTGAATATCAGAAAAAGTTGTTGTGGGAATTTTTAATAATTAAGCATCAAATTTGGTACAGTTTGCTATTTGAATGGGAAAACCGCTATGGGTACCATATTGGAAGCACAATAACTTGATCAAATCAAAAAGTTTGTTGACAAAAACACTATTACTATATCCTGATCATTCGCTTCTCAGCTGATTTTCGATAGCACTGTTCAGAAGGCCTGCGATGATGGCTTTCAAAAGCTCAACCATTGGCGATGTTAGACAACCGTCCGTTTCAGATATTTGTATGCCGAATGACCCCTCGTATAACTCATTGTCCACATTGTTCAGTTCGGCATTCGGTTTGACATCGAGCCACGCATCTGCAACAGGTTTCTCATTGTGGGCTGTATACTCAGTCTCCCAAGGTTCTGAACACTCAGAACCCTGTAGGGGTGCATACATTTTGTACAAGTCCTGAGACATGTTTGTCAAGAGGTTTGTACAGACTGTATGAAAGCAGTCTTTTACAGTGTCTTCTAAAGCCCTCCGCAAGCTTATAACCACGCCTTGAAACCTTAAGAGTTATGAACAGGGTGGGACCTTCATGTTTGGGGCGTGATTTGAATTTAACATGTTTGAATGAGTATTATAACCATGATGAAGCAATACGTTCACAAAACAATCAAAAAGAACATCACTACATTATGTATACAAGTATAATAGCGATATATATATATGAATGTCCACACACACACAAACGCACAACCTAAAACACTTTTTAAAACAATTTTAGATTATACATTTGTAAAGTTAATTACACAAGCTTGTCGCATAATCTTCGTCATCAGAGACAAACAGTGTTGGTGGGGGCACGTTTTCCTTATCTTCCTCCAAGAACTCCGTGGCGTCGAACCTTGCACACAGGTTAGTTTTCACAAAGTCCATGGATCTCCATAACCGATAATCCTCAAACACTTTATCAGCTTGTTCAATACCAATGTTCAACAAGTGCAGATCTTCAAAATGAAAATCAATTAGAACATCCACAATGTCTCTTGAGGCATATTTCTCATTAATGAGCAGTTTAACACCTCTGAGGGTTGCTACACAAATCAGAGAACAATCCCCGGTCCAGCTTACAAAATTACTGCACCATCAACCACCTCTCGGGAGCAGGTTTTGAAATGTCCCCAGTCCTTATACTGAAACACCACAGCATCGGTATTTTCACTAAACACTTTTGGAACATCCTCGTCCGTATGGATCTTATAACCACAACGGCTATAGTCGGAGCCTGTACAGACCCACTCCTTGTAAATAATGTTTGCACGAAGTCTTGATATCGCAGCAAAGGGTTTCTTTGGTCTTTGCAACACCGTCCGGTTATCCGGCATAACTTCTGGAGAGTTGGGTGTTGAGATTTGCGAGTTTGACATTTTTTTTGTAGGTTTTTACAGGTGCCAGCTTTAATGTCTGCTCCTGCTAAATATCTGCGCAAAAGGTCTGGTTTTTATACAAACCGCGAAGCCTTTGGCTATGCTGACACCTGACCAAGTCGCTCAAGCGTCACACCCCCTCTCCGACAATTCTACGCATGCGTCGTTCTCCGACAATTAAATACACTTTTAAACGTAACTAACCCGCAGTTAGCGAAAAATGCTACATATAATAGAGCAAATCTGTTTAAATTGAATATCCCTTTTTTTTTTTTTTTTTACAAGCCATTTGATACTAAACAAGCCTATTAGACCTACAGTTATTAAAAAATGTATTAATTATAAAATGCCTCAGCGTAATTAGTTTTAATAGGACTTGTACGTTTAGCCACGTTGTTTTGGAAAAAAGCTTCTTGGCCGTTTTTTTCCCCCAACAACATTTTGTGGCCTTTTGTATACTGTTGGTTTATTTTCTTCTTTTCTAGGCTTTGTTAAATGTAGCACGCTATTTCTAACTATTCAAGGCTATTCAAATGCCTTGGATATCCCGCCGGCATGGTCCAGCTGTTAGCGTCACTCAGACTTCACACACACACACACATCCAGAATTCAGCTGCTAAAAGCGCTCAAGCGCTTCATGACACAAACTTTATAAAAATTTCAAGCTATCATTGGACCGTGTAAACGTCCGTCAAATTCAGAGTTACAGGATGCGGTTATGTTGGGAGTATACCAGTTTTACACACACACACACACCGGCTCTGAAACATATGGTCACACATGGCCTCTCGCAGTCATGCTGTGAACTTCTCTTTCCTAGCTGAAGGCTACGCCACAAACCTCGAAAACTGAATATCCACGGACCACCGCAACACAAACCTTTTCTAAGTTATTTTTAGTTTTTTTCGTTTTAATTCTGTAAAACGTAACATATTCTTTTATTTAAATTCATTCTTCATAGTTTTTCTTTATCATCCTATAGACATTCTTTTAAGCTCTCTATCTTGCATTTTGGACATACAGTAAAACCTTGGCATACGAGTGCACTAACTTACGAGTATTCCGAGTTACGAGCCGTTGCTCGGACAATTTCTTGCTTCGACTTACGAGCCTAGACCCGAGTTACGAGCCGAGCAAGCGGAGCGAGCTTAGAGACGCCTCCGCTAGTTGGCGCAGTTAAGCAAGCGAACACCGCATCTCCCGCCACTCACTCGTTCAGTTCACGTGGTTATCTCGTTGTAGAAGCATCTCGTAGTAATCTGTGTTGTGTTTAGCTCTTGTTTTTTCATTGGTGCAGTTATTTTGCCAAATTTCTTTGTTGTAACTCAACCATGGGTCCTAAGAAAGTAATTGCAAAGGACAGTGATAAGAAGAAGCGAATGATGTCGCTTGAAATGAAGCGTGAAATCATTGCAAAACATGAACGTGGTTTATTTCTTTATATTCTATTTTATTATCTTTGTATTATGTTTTGTATTAATTATTTTTAAATACATTTCTCATTTTTATAACTACGTAACAAAGAAATTAGGGTGTTTTTTGGGGGGCTGGAACGGATTAATGGTATTTCAATTAATTTCAATGGGGAAAATTGATTTGATATACGAGTAAACCGAGTTACGAGCTCGGTCACGGAACGAATTAAACTCGTATGTCAAGGTATTACTGTATAACCATTGAGCTGAAAACAGATCAGAACGAGAACATAGGCTTTACTTACGGCAAAACCATCATAAAACTGCACTTTAGGCCTGTGAAATATCACTATCACGAATAAAAATGGCAAGGGCACCCCTCTACGTAGACCCAAATAGGTATATAGCCTATTATACAGAACAAGCCGGTCATGGTCTGCCAGGGTATAAGGGTGCGAGTGTTATGTACGGTCGCGGTCTTGGAGGGCTTTTTCGAGGTTTATTCCAAATGGCCTTACCCCTACTAAAGAAAGGTTTCAACATAGCTAAACCGCATTTGATGGCTGTGGTCATGAACATAGCCAAAGATGTGAACAAAGCTGTGATGAGTCGTTTGAACGCCGGTGACTAGGAAGGATCGGGTCTTATGGTCATGACAAGACGTTCACAGAAGAGGCTCCCCAGGGGGCGTGTCTCAAGCAGGTCTAAATCTAAAAACTACGGACTGTAAACAGTCGAGCCACAGTCGCGAAAAACGAGCAGAGGGCGAAAAAGCGTACCGAGAAGGTTAAGCGAAAAAGTAGATACATTTTTTAAAGATGGCCTTCATACACAACATGTCAGAGGAATGTATGAAGTCAGAACTGGACCTTTTTTTTGCAGTACCGTATACACAAACAAGCATTGATAAGAACATTGAAGTATCCCCCCTGTCAACCATTTCGGACACAGGACCCCTAGAGTTCTATATAGCCGGTAATGGTGAAGATTACCTGGATTTAAAAAATACTCTTTTATACCTACGATGTCAGATAACCCGTGCAGATGGATCCAGTATCACCGCCGCTGACAAGGTTGGGATTATTAATTACCCCATAGCGACCATTTTCTCACAGGTGGGATGTTTCACTGGGTGACAGGCTGGTGAGCCAGTCTCGCAATACGTATCCCTACAGAGCAATTATGGAATGTCTACTTAGTTATTCTGAAGCCACAATGTCTAATCAATTTACGGGTGGTTTTTTTTATAAGGACACCGGTGGACATATGGATGAAACAGACCCTGCGGGGCACAACAGCGGTTTGAAAAACAGAGCCCTATATACCGCGGCGAGCAACACTTTTGAATTGCTCGGCCCCATCCACACAGACATGATTTTACAGGAGAGACTACTTATAAACAAAGTTGATATTAAAATCAAGATGGTGTGTTGTAAGGATGATGTCTGCCTAATGAGCGATGATGCACAGCAACAGTACAGGCTTAAAATAGTCTCTGCAACACTGTTTGTAAAAACAAAATCGGGGTATCACCACCTGTTAAGCTCGGACATGCACAGGCTGTACTAACATCGTATGCTAAATATCCGATTGACCGTGTTAGTCTTAAAACGTTCAGCTTAGCAGCTGGTCTTAGAGTTTGCGATCAAGAAAATTTGTTTTTGGGTCAATTACCAAAATCTGTCATTATATGTTAAGTAGATAACTACGCCTTTACAGGGGCTTTCAAACATTATAATGCTGAACATATATCGATCAATATGGAAGGCAATTAGATTCCCATGAAGACATTAGCACCAGACTATGTTACCGGTTCTGCGGTTCGTGAATTTTATGGTTTAACGCTTGCAACTGGACGGCATCTGAAAGATGCACCATTGTGTATAAATCGTCAAGAATACATAAACAGTTACACCCTTTATGCTTTCAATCTGACCCCCGATGAAGGATGCAGCCAACATCTATAAAAAGATGCAGCTCAAACGTCTCTACTGTATTAACCGGAAGTACCAAAATTGCAACTCTGACTCTTCAAACTGAATGGTATGAATAGAGCCGACTCAGAAAAAAGAGCCGAACTGCCCATCACTATTGCGTAATTGTGTAGACCTCAAGTAGTCAGGTTGTCTCACTCCGCAGTCATCAGCAAACTTCTTCAGGCAGTCGTGTTCTCTGTAATGGGTCAAACATTTCAGAACTGCAAATAAGTGCCTGTTCACATCTAACACACCGCACTCGTTTCTCTTTTGTACCAGCAGTGTAAGAGCGCTGACTATATTTGGTGTGAGGAGTACTGCCACTTTTCTTCCCTTCTTACCCATCAGTTCAACTCGACTGGAAAATGTGCAAAGCTTCTGTTAATATTGTTACGTCCCAAAATCCACCTGTGTTGCAATAACCAGGTGTACAGTAGTTAACACAGAACTCAAGTGTTCAGAAAGCATCGTGGAAGTTGTGTTAACCGCTAGCGTCAAGAACTGGAACTCGAACTTGTGATGCGGACGGAGGCCAGATATATATATATACTCTCGCATCTTTCCAATCCGGCTGCTCCGCGACAGTCCTCGGCGTCCCCAGCTACGAACATCTTCCAAAATCCCGCGGCAAAGCGTCCCCGTCTCCACGCATCTCCTGAAGAAGGTTGCCAGGCAACGGCGTGCGTCCTTCCACCAGCGCAGCTCCCAGCATCCCCACGTAGGACCATGACGTCAGCATCTCCATCTGCAAGGGAGACACAGACAAACACAGCAGCCCAAAGCCAAACAAACACAAAATACAAAAAGTACGAAAGACTAAACAGAAGGACGTAACAATATGATCCCAGGCTCAGGAAGATGTCTTCATGGACCTTAGATTGGTCACGTTCAGGAAAACTTACGAGACTCATTTTGGGCACCTCTCCCACACGGCGACGATTGAATAAGATAATTTGGGTTAGAGTCACTTTTGCAAGATTTGCATAGTTCTGCTGGGATGCTATGCTATCCAGCTCTCTTATTGCTGATTCTGCTGCTTGCTCAAGCTGCTTGTTCAATTTCTGAATGTCTTCTCTAAGTGGCAAAGTTGTTGGCTTGTTATACTTTGATTGAGTGATTGTGGACAGAGCTAAATGGGAGATGTTCTAAAACAATTTTTGATGGTAAAGTTTTTGAAATCTCTTTGTTGACTTAATAAGCTGTTTATCACCAGCCATAAGAGCTTGGCGGTGCATTATTAGTAAAGACGGTCCGATTTTAAGGGCAAGATTTGGGGTTTTGTAAGAATTTGGTTTTTCTGAAAACCCTGCCGTTTCCTTCACTGCTTTTATCACCTCATGAAAATGTTCTGGTTGAATAGCTTCTTCTAAAGTGGAAATTGTGGTTTTGTCATGCATTGTAATCAAGAGCCTAGCAAGTTCTCTAAGCTTTTGACTAATAAATTAATGATTTTTGACATCATGTCCCTTCTTATTGTACAAGGCCTGAGCAAACTGTAGTAAACAATAGTCATTCCGGACAGTGGAGCTGATTTTGTCATCATTCATTTTGCTGAGCATTTTAAAAACATCCGTCAGCCATTTTGAATGATGCAGACTGTGCCAGTGTAGCCAAGCCCAGAACTCTCTTCCTCCCTTGAGAGCCACAGTCTTCCTCTAATATCAAGTGATGACACCTTTTTGTGTGCCTCCACAATTCCTGATGCACAAACATCCCCTGGCAGTGGATGCAATATTCATATTTGTTGGAACCTTTATTCTTTGATGTTCTTTTGACTTTTAACTCCTCCTTTCCTTAAGATTTAATTGTTGTACAGGAAGTTCCCTCTGTTCCTAAGTTCTTTGAGCAGGACTTTAAGGTTTTTTTGACCTGGATGGAAGACTCAATGCTTTGGCAATATCTGTATTTTCTTTAGCATGAACTTTAAAATGTCTTGCTATTTTGGACTGTGGCTTCAGGCACACAAAACAGAAATTTAGCCCACCTTCAACAGTAGAGTGAACTTCAGGAGACAGCAGTTCAGGAGAGTGAAGTGATGTTGACTGTCTGGCACTGTCTGTTCCAGTGTTCTCTGAGTTTTTCTTTCAAAGAGGAATGGTATAGAGAAAATAAAAAAATTCAGTATCACCTTTCATGGCAGCTGCTTGTTGCTAGAGAACGTTTATGCTGTTGCTGATTGGTAGGGTTGGGTACTGAACTCAGTACTTTTAAAGGTACCGACCGTATGATGTCGGTACTACCGAGTACTGATTCTTGTAAAATCAATCGGTGCCAAATTTCGGTACCTGAGAGCCCATCTGGGTGAGAGAGTAGAGATGCAGAAATAAACCATGATTTACACACTCCGATACAGTAGGTGGCAGTATGCACCTTTCCATTTGGATGCTATCTGCCATTAGACACAGAGAAGAAAAAGAAGAGACAACTACGAAATAGTGATGGGCAGTTTGGCTCTTTTGTTTGAGTTGGCTCTTTCCGTACCGTTCGGTTTGAAGAGTCGGTTCCGAGTCGGAGTCGGAGTCGGAGTTTTTGCTACTTCCGGTTAATACAGTAGAGCCTTTCGTTTGGTTGATTCTTCCGAACTACCCGAGCCGCATCTTTTTCTCCCAGCAGCGCGAGCTGGAATTTGAAGCCGTTTCAGACAGCAGAGGCTAGCTGGTGTGGTCGCAAATTAAGTTAGTAAACTAGCTTTGATATTTTATTCAGACCTAAATCACCTGATTGATGCACATTTTTAAAAGTCTATGCTCAATGTTTTCTGTTCATTCCCCCTTACTTTTCAAGCTAGTTTTCAATCGCATCCAGTTTACATTTATTTACAACTTTCCCATCTCCGTTATTCTAGTAGAAGTGTAAAATATCGCTGTAGGTTATTGATTGTAACGTTAGATATTACATGTAAGAAAGACATTGAATGGTTAGGTTATATTTGCATAGGCTATAGCTATTTTATTAGTGTATGCAAATAGAAATCTTATTTTTTATCAGATCCTAGAATCTAGTAGCCTACTGAAAATGTGGTGGATAGATGGCTGTATAGGAGAGATAGCCAGCCAAATCCGACAAACAAGCCAGCTCTTGATGCATCTGTGTGTACAGGAGCCCGTTTCGTTTATTAGTTTTAAATAGTATTGGTAAAGATTTATTTGGACACCATAAAGTATGTTTATTTGAACCATTAGGCTATTTATTTAACCTATTCTATTTTACAAAATTGTATTTATCTGTTCACTATTGTGTTGGTCACGAGTTCTAAAATAAAAATGCCACCACTTTAAATAAGAAGTAAATAAGCCTATTTGTTGAACACAATCGCATATTAATTCTGTTTTATACTGCAATTCGGTTGCAAACAGCCACATGTAATAAAAAGTAGCCGTCTCGGACTATCATTAGGAATAACAGAATACTTTTGTCAAGGTTTCTGGTTGATCCGACGCTTAGTAGACTAAACCCGATTATTAATCGTGTAGGCTACAGCATTTGCTCTCTGTTAAAACTCGAAAGGACTTTGGTTTGTGTCACGGCTCTGGAGCCATGGGATATTGCCGCGGTTCACGGCTCTGAGTCGAGTTAATGTAGTGCTGATCAGAGTTTGGTAGGAGGCGACTGTAGGTACATCTTTTAACCATTAGCAGTAGCCTAGTAATAATCAATTTGGAACGAGCTGGGACGATTATCTAATTCACAAAAATGTGTGCGATATTGTTAGATCAAATTAAAATGTATTCTTAAATGATTATAAAACAGATTCGTGCGACCTATTTTGTTGGGCGCATCACTACTGCTGCTCAACCTAGGTTACAACTAGTCTTTACAACACGTCTTTAGTAGAAAACAGGCAGTGCCAGAGTTAAGAGCATGAGCCAGAGCCGTGGTAAGCACGTTTCCCTCGAACTGTCGAGTCGACTCGGACGACTCAGCATAAAGAGTCGTTCAAAAATACGGTTCACTGCTGACCGTATGATCAAGGCCAGCTGCATCCTCTCAAATTACCTGCGACCTGAAGATACCGGAGACGAGCTCATGGATGTTGAGGCAGGCAGACATGATGGGGACAACATAAATGTTCTGGGTCCCATCAGAAGCCTTTGGGGGAACCGTGCATCTGCAGAGGCTTTGAAGGTGCGAGATACATTCCGCAATTATTTCATGTCGCCTGCTGGACAGGTTCCGTGGCAATATGACCATGTGCGTCGTGGTCTGTCACTTAGATTTTTTTGTTTTCGAATATTCATACAAATTTCGAAATCTTTTCCCTTACATCTATATACTTTTAATGAATTGCTTTACGAATAAAAACCTGACGTCCAGAAGTAAATTCTTGATTTTCTTTAATTATACAAACAATATATATGTATATATTCATTTTTAATGTATACAAACAATAACATGAATAACTAACTCATTTAACATTAAATAAAATATTTGTGTACGTAGGATTTGTTTGGAGCTGGGGATAAAAGGGCCCAAACTCAGCCTCATGGAGCAACTCCTGCATTTTAAATTTGACCCACGACTGCCATTGCAAAGGTAGTCTACGAATGCTTGGTGCCAAACTCAAAATAAATAAGGTTGTTTCATCCCTATCCTTGGCTCGCGCTTGCTCCCTGACCTCCTTTCTCTCTAGATATGCCTCTAGCAGGTCCCTGCTCTGGCTGTTCTTCTGCCTGGTTCTGCCTGTGGACTAGGCAGCTACAGCAGCCACACTCTCTCCCTCCCTCTCAGTCTTCTGCCTGGTCTCCTGGCCCTGCCTCAGACTGCTGCATCTCCTCCGTCTGCTCACTTACATTGCTGTGTGTCCTGTTTAAAAGTAGACTGAATTAATGGACTTGCAGTGTCACTCCGTTACTGTGTTTAGTGATAAACATGGAGCAGTCACGGCAAAGTGAAATCACAGTGGCTTATTATATTATAAACTACCAAAATGGCTAAAATCACATGCAGACACCCGCGACTTCCCTGACAGACACCCGACCCAGTCATAGCGATGTCATCGTCGCCCCTCCCCCCTCACGAATCTGCATATGATTTCTGTTCAGCACTGTAGCTGAATAAATTTAAGTATGGCTTTCACACCTTCGAAAATCAGTAGATTGCTCAAGGAAAGCCATGACAACCATGAACTTCCACCTTTTCCTCTGTTTCCCTCCAGCCTGACCACTCCTGCTGCTCTCCTTCTCTTCCCTCCTTTTACGGACATACGTGTCCCTCAAATTCTTCCACTGCCTCTTGATCTCTTCCACTAATATGAAGGGTTAACCACAACATCATCATCATCCATCAACCCGCTTATTCCTATTCAGGGTCACGGGGGGTGCTGGAGCCTACCACAACATAACAATACATTACGTCATTTCAGCAAACAAACATCTTTAAAATAAATTTGTTGTAGTCTATACAGTGTAGCAACTGTCTATACAGTGTAGCAACTCTCCAAAACGATCGCTACAGGCAGACCTCGTCTGTTTTCCTCGTTATTTATATAACTTAGCTATCAGTAATCAGGAAATCCACACACGAGTCGGAATAAGATTTTTGGGGAACTGTATAGACTTTATTTGCCACGCACATAGACAACCGTGTGACAGCTAAAACATTTCATATAGGCTACTCTACCCTGCCCTTCTCCTCCTCCCCCTTTCTCTCCCTCCACCACAGTGACTGCCCCTGGCCAGCTAGCCTACGTGTCGTCTTTCTCCATCTGTTAGCCTATAGCCCACAATTACTACGGCAAATATCCACAAAACAATATCACATATAGCGGTTAGCTAGCTTTCATCCCTTGTTTTCACCAAGGCAAACGACCCCACACGACACAGCGTAGCCTACATGAACTCGCCTAAAGTCAAAAAATAAATAGGCCTACGTATTGTGTAGCTATGTTTGTGTGTTATTGCCACTGGCTTGTTATCTTCTTCACATTAACTGCTATCAACGTTAAAGTTAGACCTAAAGGTTAGCTAACGTTAGCTGGAGACAACTTTTAAGCATTTTTATTTTTCAACGTGCGAGTAAATCGCGGGCAGTGTGTCACGGCCTTCAGGCTTTGAAAAAAAACTCAAAATGTTCAGAAATTAAACATTTTATTTTATAAAATGCCCTGTGTGAGGTTGTGTAGAAATGCAGTAAATTAGTTTTAAAAGGCTCAAATTTTTCAATTGAACTTTCATTCTCAGACCCTGGAATATATTCTTCACCAGATGAAATATCTTCCTCCTCACTTGATTCAATTACATTCTGGAAATGGTGACAAAGTAAATGTTTTAATATCAACATGGGATACTATGATCTTAATGTATCCAATGCTACTTTAACATCCATGAAACCTTTACCTTTTGTCAAATTTGTTGAAACCAGATAATTGTCTCTGTTCATCTTTTTTGAAGCAGTATTCATGCCAGACACTGGAACAAACTATGAGAAAAAACAACAACAAAAGAAGTTGACTAGGCTAAAAAGCATTTTTACACCACAAACCCAAGAAAGCACTTAATAATTATGTCCTAATACAGGGCTGCCTACTTTCGGATTTCAGCAAAAGCGAGAAATCAGATTTTCAATGTTGCAGACCCGCGGCGCCATACTCGCGCTGTCGTGCCTGTGTGCACTACCTCGCAGACTACTAAAACAACCAATTAAAATATTAATATCACACACCGAGAGATGGAGGATAGAGAGATACTACATACAGAGAGGGAGGGATAGATGACATGTAGAGAGAAAGAGCAGAGTATATAGAGGATAGAGGTCAGGACAAACAAGGCAGACAGAGGGCAAATACAGTAGAGAGGAAAAAAGGAAGCAGAGATACAGAGGGAGAGAACGGGACAAATAGAGGGAGAGAGAGAAAGAGGGAGAAATAGATAGAGGGAGACAGAGTGATGGAGAGGGGACTTAACGTCAGACTTAACATTTAGGTAAGTAAAAAATAAATAAAAATGCGGCAGATTAAACGTCTTTCATTATCAATTAAGTTAATGGTATACCAGCTAGTCATAATATAGTAATATAACGATTAGGTTAATGTAAAATTTGCTTACATTTGTTTGTGGGAAAACTGTGGGAAAAGTAACGTTTGCTTTGCTAGCTACCTTTTTTACCTCAAGATCAGGTAACCTAACGCAGGTCACAATTTGGCGAACATTCTTGACCGAAAATGTGACACATAGATAAACAGTTTGGCGTAATCTGACGAAAAAGAAAATGTCAATTATATATGTATGTACACTACCGTTCAAAAGTTTGGGGTCACCCAGACAATTTCGTGTTTTCCATGAAAACTCACACTTTTATTTATCAAATGAGTTGCAAAATGAATAGAAAATATAGTCAAGACATTGACAAGGTTAGAAGTAATGATTTTTATTTGACATAATAATTTTGTCCTTCAAACTTTGCTTTCGTCAAAGAATGCTCCCTTTGCAGCAATTACAGCATTGCAGACCTTTGGCATTCTAGCTGTTAATTTGTTGAGGTAATCTGAAGAAATTTCACCCCACGCTTCCTGAAGCACCTCCCACAAGTTGGATTGGCTTGATGGGCACTTCTTGCGTACCATACGGTCAAGCTGCTCCCACAACAGCTCAATGGGGTTGAGATCTGGTGACTGCGCTGGCCACTCCATTACAGACAGAATACCAGCTGCCTGCTTCTTCCCTAAATAGTTCTTGCATAATTTGGAGGTGTGCTTTGGGTCATTGTCCTGTTGTAGGAGGAAATTGGCTCCAATCAAGCGCTGTCCACAGGGTATGGCATGGCGTTGCAAAATTGAGTGATAGCCTTCCTTATTCAAAATCCCTTTTACCTTGTACAAATCTCCCACTTTACCAGCACCAAAGCAGCCCCAGACCATCACATTACCTCGACCATGCTTGACAGATGGCGTCAGGCACTCTTCCAGCATCTTTTCACTTGTTCTGCGTCTCACAAATGTTCTTCTGTGTGATCCAAACACCTCAAACTTCGATTCGTCTGTCCATCACAATTTTTTCCAATCTTCCTCTGTCCAATGTCTGTGTTCTTTTCCCATATTAATCTTTTCCTTTTATTGGCCAGTCTCAGATATGGCTTTTTCTTTGCCACTCTGCCTAGAAGGCCAGCATCCCGGAGTTGCCTCGTCACTGTAAACGTTGACACTGGCGTTTTGCGGGTACCATTTAATGAAGCTGCCAGTTCAGGACCTGTGAGGCGTCTATTTCTCAAACTAGAGACTCTAATGTACTTGTCTTCTTGCTCAGTTGTGCACCAGGGCCTCCCACTTCTCTTTCTACTCTGGTTAGAGCCTGTTTGTGCTGTTCTCTGAAGGGAGTAGTACACACCGTTGTAGGAAATGTTCAGTTTCTTGGCAATTTCTCGCATGGAATAGCCTTAATTTCTAAGAACAAGAATAGACTGTCGAGTTTCATATGAAAGTTCTCTTTTTCTGGCCATTTTGAGAGTATAATCGAACCCACAAATGTGATGCTCCAGATACTCAACTAGCTCAAAGGAAGGCCAGTTTTATAGCTTCTCTAACCAGCAAAACCGTTTTCAGCTGTGCTAACGTAATTGCACAAGGGTTTTCAAGGTTTTTCTAATCATCCATTAGCTTTCTAACGCGATTAGCAAACACAATGTACCATTAGAACACTGGAGTGATGGTTGCTGGAAATGGGCCTCTATACACCTATGTAGATATTCCATTAAAAACCAGATGTTTGCAGCTAGAATAGTCATTTACCACATTAACAATGTATAGAGTGTATTTCTGATTAATTTAATGTTATCTTCATTGAAAAAAACAGTGCTTTTCTTTCAAAAATAAGGAAATTTCTAAGTGACCCCAAACTTTTGAACAGTAGTGTATATTTATAAGAATCTGGTTCATATAGGTTAATACTTACTGAACAATAATGTCAATTCATACCTCATATTATACCTTTACATACCCTCCAGGTTGCTATTACTTTTTACCTTTATACCATATCCACTTTTTCAGATAATTTACCTTTTATACCGCATCACCACTTAATACCATTTCCACCTTTTATTTTCCACCTCACACTATACCATATTACCATCTTTCTATACCATTTCCAGCAATTTATATCGTTGTAAAGCAGCCACATCTACAATTTATTTTGGAATTGTTAATCTAGTTTATTTTTTTGTTTTCAGAGGGCATTTCCCGATATAATTGCTGACTTGTGGCGAAAGTGCTGCCGTGGTGATAGACTAACGTTAGCTGACATCTGTCCGAAAATGTAAACAAGTTGTCACTTTTTACGGTAAGAAGCCATCTCTCCCCCACCCGCTGACTGAGCGTGAGGGACAGTTGCAGAACAAAATAAGTCCTAAAGATAGCGCCGTGTTTACACATTGTCATAGAAACCTATGAATATACCTACCGCGGCCTCCGCATCACAAGCTAACGCTTATTTTCTATATACAATATTAGCTAGACACTAACGTTAACATTAATTTAGCTCCCAAATCTAGCTGCATTCTTGCATAGGCTACTGAATAGTACATACATTTTAATGCATTAGGAAATACATACTTACAAGTACACGAGTTGGCTACACAAGTATGCAATTTGAGACAGCCGTTGTCTCATGCCCTGCATGACGCTTTTGTCTTGAATACGAGACGGGCGCATGTGCCTGGATATGACGACCAGTGGCGCCCCCAGAAATCTTTCATTGGGGTGGCCAGATGGGGCCACTGAAAATCTTGGGGTGGCACACCAAATCCAAAAGCCATAACTGAATTTCAGGAATTCTATTATGTTGTTGTAGTATATAGGCTAGTGGAAAACTATGTTAATATGAGAGTTAAGGAATCGCATACTGATGTACTTTGATTTCTTATTTTACAGTTAATGTTACTAATTATCTGATGTACACAGACTAATAAGTAACGTTTGCTTTTCTTTGCTAGCTACCTTTTACCTCAAGATCAGGTAACCTAACGCAGGTCACAATTGGGCGAACATCTTTGACTGAAAATGTGACACATAGATAAACAGTTTGCCGTATCTGACGAAAAAGAAAATGTCAATTATATGTGTATGTATATTTATAAGCTAAAGGTACCGTTAACATTTTGAGTTCCACAACAATCCTGTTTTAATGTGTTATGTATACATAGGCGATTCATTGTTCTTCAAATAGGCTAGTAGTTGTCCTTTTCCTTAAAAAGACAAATATACAGCTTTAATTTGAAGGAGTAGTTACATTGATGTTAAGGAATTTACTAGGAACAAGCCTACTAGAGTTTAAAAACACCACACAGAGGCCTCAAATTCATTTCAATACAGCTGTATTTGGCTGTTGCTGTGTTTTTTTGTAAACGAAAATATGGTATTATATATGTCCAAAAATGAAAAACAAAACAAAAAAGCATAATCATGGACAACAATATAAATTTTATTATAGCCTACTCATATCCCTGCTTTATTAGGCTACATTCTTCTCAGCTCGTTTTGTCCACAGTTATCATAGGCTAGGCTATGTGTAGCCTACAGTTTTTATTTTGTTTTTTTAATGGGTTTCCGCGTTATGGTTTTGAAAGCTCCGCACTATGATGGCTATGATGCAGCTTTGGCAAATACTGGTATGCAATATTTTTCTTTTCTTTTATTTTTTGTTTTTCCAAGAGGGCATTTCCCGATATAATTGCTGACTTGTGGCGAGTGGTGATAGATTTACTTTAATATCTGTCCGAGAATGTAAACAAGTCATCCATTTTGACAGTAAGAACATTTTTTATGACAACGTCACCTCTATTTCGCTAGCCTACTTGAATAGTTACAGCCTGCATGAGAAGAGTAGCCTACCCATTGAAAGCTGATTGCTTTTTCTTTGTCTCACCGTTTGTTTGGAATCTACACGCATACAACGATGAAAAAATTATCATTCTTTGGATGCCCACAACTTTTTTGTTAGTGGATGATAATATTTTGCACTTGCAAATATAATACTGTAACGTTATAGCACTCCACATTCCACTACAAACCATTTGCATATGGTCAAAATGTTTTAGCGTTTCTTACAGTAATATTAGTTTGCCATAAATTGACAATTGGATATCTTAATTGACTTAGGCTACCTGTGAAACAATGCCTGCTGCACACATAAGCATGTGGAGTTTCAGGGTCCCACATTTTCCCCTTTCTTCCCGCCGACGCCTCACGTCTTATTGCTCGAATCCACTTTTCTCATCTTATGGGCTCCGTTTTGCGGTTCGGAACCGCAATTCTGGGTTTTTTGCCTTGTTTGTAGTGCATCCCACCAAACAACAACTTTTAGGCATTTGTATGCTATTGGCTAACGGATCGAAATTACAAGAAGGCACCAGCACGTCAAGTCAATTGATGGCAAGAGCGGGATGTGTTTTCCCCCCCCGGGATGGGCGGGGCCTATTTGCGCTCAGTCTCCTGGCAGTGCACTGCGCTTAAGCGGCTGGCTATACATTTGTTATTTTCTTTCACATGCATGAACTATTATGAAAAATATAAGTATTGATTGAAATGAATAGTACCTCATGTAAAATATCAGATAGCAGCATTTTATGCATATGCGACTCGCGAGGGGGGGCCAGCGATTGTATCAGGGTGGCCATGCCCCCCCCCCCCCCGGCCACGCCACTGATGACGACTGGGTGTTGTAGTTTTTCAAGGGGACAGCTCATGAACATATAAAGGGAGTATAAACTGTGAACATAAAGTGAACATAAAGCTGTTATCTAAAGATTATCTAACGGAACCTAGAAAATGTTACGTTACTCTGTGACGAACGATGTAATTAAATGCGGCGCTGTGCTCTAACATTACAGTTAGTTAACGTTATAGCTAAAGATAGCCACCTTGTCTGTAGCCAGGGTTGGATTTTAGCTGACACGTTAGCTAGGTTCCATTGGATAACGTAATCTTTGGATAACAGCTTTATTTGACACATTGACAAAATTTGCAGTTTATTAAGAGTTTTTATGAATTAAGGGAAACCATTTTCTAAGTCTGGTGAACTAGCTAACTAGCGAATAACGTTTCACAACATCCTGGGGCAGGCAAACACGTTTTCACAAGTGAAACCTCTTTTAACGATTTATCCTTTCTCTTCAGGATCCAACAATCAGACACGACATGACCGAGCTTCTTACAATAATTACACACAATTCTCCGTTTAGCTCTCAAATCCTCCCTCCGGGGAGTGACGTCGTCATGACGTCACGGGGAATCCTCTGAAAATGCACTTCTATGAGTGAGGGTATATTCATCAGCTAGGACTGCAGCCTGTGCGACCTGAGTTGTTCTCTGTTCGCTTAAATAGGTGGTGACACGCTCAGGTACACAGTTCCTAAACTCCTCCATGATAATTAAATCACGGAGTTGGTCAAATCGCTCAACCCCTTGTGCAGCACACCAACGATCAAATAAATTCTCCTTCTCCCGGGCGAATTCAACAAAGGTTTGGCTATCGGCCTTCCGATATCGCCTAAACTTATGATGGTAAGCCTCTGGTACCAACTTGTACGCCCTCAAGACCGCGGCTTTCACCACGTCGTAATCTAGACTTCTATAGACAGCGACGAATAAGCACTCTGGGCCTTACCAACCAGCACGCACTGTAGCAACAGCGGCCAGGCATCCCTGGGCCACTTAAGTGAAATGGCAACCCGTTCAAACATAGAGAAATATTTATCAACATCAGCCTCACAAAATGGGGGAACCATTTTAGTGTATCTGCTGACATCAAAATCAGGCGATTGCACTCTACTAGCCCGCATAGCTTCCACATCCGACTCCCTTAGGCGCACCTTCGCCTCCAACTGCTTCTCTCTCAGCTCTAAACGTCTCATCTCCAGCTCAAACTGCCTAGTCTGAGTCGAAGTATCGGGGCTCTCTGTCTTAATGCGGGTCGATTCTCCTGGATCCGCACCCTCAAACAGAATCTGCCTTTCGAGCAACCCATCTGTTACCTTGGTTTTGATTAGTATGTGGTAAGTGGCAATACAAGCGCTGCAAAATGCCAAAAGTAGCGCAACTCAAAGTGACAAAATGACACACAAAGATATTACTACAGGCGGGAGTCAATGTCGTACCAAGTAACACAGTTACGAACCAAAAGCTAGTAGTAACCTATTAGCAACAAAGTAACCGTGCTACAAATCACAAAGCTGGCACCACGTAGCCCCCAAGGTAGCGTAGCATCAAAGTCAGAATAAATCTGCACAAATATGTTCACTGTCACGGATGAGCCCCCAGTCTGTTACGTCCCAAAATCAACCTGTGTTACAATAACCAGGTGTACAGTAGTGGAGGTAACTAAACGCAAACCACTTAAACGTAACTAGCCACTTAAACGCAAACCACAACCTCTTAGATAAACCCAGTCAAGCGCAAAGTGATTTAAAAGACAAAATGTTTAATAACACAGACCGGTACGGTAGAAACTAATTTAGCTATTCTCTAAACATGTAACAGATTGACATTATTTACAGTTCGGCTACACAGGCTGTATGCTCTCACCAGGCAGCAAGTGTCCAAAATCAGACCCACGTCCAGATGACAAAAGGGTCCTCTCCTCCTGGTCTAGCAGGACGGTTGCTGTGGTGGTATTCAGCAACTTTAGTCAATTCACGGGCTATTTACTGTAGTCTGTTAACACAGAAGTCAGGAATTTGAACTCTCGTGATGCAGACGGCGACAGGGTATATATAGTCTCGCATCTTTCCAATCCGGCTGCTCCGCGATGGTCCATGGCGTCCCCAGCTACGAGCATCTTTCTAAATCCTGCGGCAAGGCATCCCTGTCTCCACGCATCTCCTGAAGAAGGTTGCCAGGCAACGGCGTGCGTTTTCTTGCTCAAAAACAGGGAAAGGTGCACCGTTCAGGGCCGAACAGCCCCTAACGGCCGGGTCGACGCGTGGAGCGGTCGGAGCAACCTCCTTCTCTGAATCCCCATTCCAAAATCCCAGAAAAAACTTCACTTGGTCCCCAAGTTTTGTAGCATTGAAAAACCTCCAAACGAAGTGCTTCGCTTTTCAAAAAACCCACATGACTGATAATCTTGAATGCAGTACATTATTGTGACCTCCACCGAAAAACACTTTTGAAAAATATACACCACCACATACCGCAAATCCACCTCCTGCAGACATGGCGGTGCGACTATCACATGCGGCGTTGCACCCCACAAGTTGAGAACTCCAGCACCGGCCGGGCCTTCCATTCTCCCATCTCCTGCGCCTTCATTCCCGAAAAAACACTTGCTTCACTTCACAGATTTTTTAATTTTTTATTATTATTTTTATTCATGCTCCATGAGTATCACCATACAATATTTTACGCAAAACCCCCCACATGTCCCACGGTCCCATAGTCAAAGTCCACTTCCTCACTTCCACAATCAAAAGCCCAGCCCCCCAGGTGTTCCCAGCATCCAGCAGGATGACATGTCCCTCAAACAACCAACTTGTTAGTGCATACATATACAAATACATTCAAGCCGGAAAGTCTGCACACCACTTTCACCTTCTCCACGTTTTATTACGTTACAGACATATTCTACAATAGATTTAGTACATTTTTTGTCTAAAAATTCTACACAAAATAGCCCATAATGACAAAGTGAAAACAGGTTTTTAGACATTTGTGCTAATTTATTACAAATCAAAATGTAAAATATCATATGTACACAAGTGTGCACACCCTTTGATATGACACCCGAAAGTGAAGCTGAGGTGCATTTTGTTTCCACTGATACTGCTTGAGATGTTTCTACAACTTAATTGGAGTCCACCTGTGATAAATTAAATTGATTGGACATGATTGGGGATTGTCAACACCTGCCTATATAAGGTCCCACAGTTGACAGTGCATGTCAGAGCAAACTTCAAGCCATGGGGTCAAAGGAATTATCTGCAGACCTCAGGATTGTGTCAAGGCATAGATCTGGAGAAGGGTACGGAAAAATTTCTGCAGCTTTACAGGTCCCAAAGAGCACAGTGGCCACCATCATTCGTAAATTGAAGAAGTTTGGAACCACCAAGAATCTTCCTAGACCTGGCCGCCCGGCCAAACTGAGCAATCGGGGAAGACGGGCCTTAGCCAGGGAGGTGAGCAGGAACCCGAGGGTCACTCTGACAGAGCTCCAGCGTATCCTTGTGAAGATGGGAGAACCTTTCAGAAGATCAACCATCCAGGCAGCACTCCACTAATCAGGCCTTTATGGTAGAGTTGCCAGACGGAAGCCCCTCCTTAGTAAAAGGCACATCACAGCCCGCTTGGAGTTTGCCAAAAGGCACCTAGAGGACTCTGATTCAAAATTCTCTGGTCTGATGAAACCAAAATTGAACTTTTTGGCCTGAATACCAAGCGTCACGTCTGGAGGAAACCAGGCACCGCTCATCACCTGGCTAATACCATCCCTACAGTGAAGCATGGCGGTGGCAGCATCATGATGTGGGGATGTTTTTCAGCAACGGGAACGGGGCGACTAGTCCTGATAGAGGGAAAGATGATTGCAGCTAAGTACACAAGATCCTTGAAGAAAACCTGCTCCAGAGCGCTCTGGACCTCAGACTGGGGCGAAGGTTTACCTTCCAAAATGACAATGACCCGAAGCGCACACAGCCAAGAGAACAAAGGAGTGGCTTTGGAGAAAGTCTGTGTGTGGCCCGGCCAGAGCCCAGACCTGAATCCAATTGAACATCTGTGGAAAGAGCTGAAAATGGCTGTGTACCGACGCTCCCCATCCAACCTGATGGAGCTTGCAAGGATATGCTAAGAGGAATGGGCAAAAATGTCCATAAACAAGTGTGCCAAGCTCGTAGCTTCTTTCCCAAGACGCCTTGAAGCTGTAATCGCTGCCATAGATGCAGCAACCAAGTATTAGGCTAAGGGTGTGTACACATATGTAACTCCTAAATAACCTATTTTTCCTAAACAGTAAAACCTGTTTTCACTTCGTCATTATTGGCTATTGTGTGTAGATGTTGAGGCAAAAAATTTACTCAATCTATTGTAGTATAAGTCTGTAACGTAATAAAATGTGGAGAAAAGGTGAAAGGGGTGTGCAGACTTTCCGGCTTGACTGTATAAGCATAATGGATGGATACTCTAGGCTACTGTAACACAAATACAGAGCTATTTTAAGAGCAAGTGAAAGGTTTGTCGCCAGCAGCCAGGCCACTACTGTGAGGATACCATGATAGATTCAGGCTACTATATTGTGCAGTCAGCACTGACACACACAACCGCTACAATATACAGACTAGGCACCTCAATAAAACTCCTTCCTGCCCTGCCTCTCTCCACTGCCTGCACAAGTGGCAGAGCATCCATACAACAGTCAGAATTGTATAATTCTGTAAATTGAAATGTAATTTGGCTTCATCAATACGAGTAATTAAAAATATCAGACATAATAAAATAACTAAGACACCAGAAAATAATGAAAAAGGACATAAGAAGAGAGGATAAATTATCAGTTTAACGTTATGTAAAAAAAGATGGGGGCATTTCGGCGTTTCATGATCTAACAAAGATCGCAAACTTTACTTATGAGTTAGATACGCTCCTAGGCGTGTTTCTGTATTATCAGAACAGCTTCCACTGTCACCATTCTCCCTCATCTCATTTAGGCTTAGCTTATACATTTGGCTACATGGAATAAATATGAGATCTTTTACGTTACCTGACTATTTTTTGGAGGCAAGCTCCTCTTATTAGCTGAAGTCGAGATGACGAAGATTGAAAATTATAATTTTGTTATGACCCCGAATATGGACTGGACTCAAACGCACGCAGAGAGCAGGCACAAAGAGGTGAGCAGGAGCTCTGGCTGAATGCACAACATCAGATGGGTGGTGGGGAACCACAACACAGGCAGGGATAGCAAACAACTGCAGGTAGGCAGACTGAAGCAGACAAAGTTAGTACAGCGAGACAGGCAAATGAACAGCAGGAAATGCCGTTCCTGAAAAGAGCAGACTTCGACTTAGACAGAGTAACAGGGCGAGTTAACGCCGGCACAGAACCAGACTTTAGTTTCTACAACTTAAACTGGATTCTAGGACATTAAGACACGACCAGACGTTTCAGACAAAGAGCATTAACAAACTGGCACAGGACAGAGAACACCGGGTGACTAAATACAAACATTAATTGATATCAATTAGGTGCCGCGTGCGAATGTATGCGAGGGTGATTAACAGAGCGGAGAGTGTGGAATGCATGCAAAACGGGGGAATGGGATAGGCTGAGAGAAGACTAGTGAAGCAGAGTGACACGAAAGGAAAAACCACGCCCAACCTGCAGCTAGGGAAAACGGAAAATGGAGAGACGAACACGAGACGGGGAGAAGGAAAACACGGGCGTCCTTTTTTCAGAGCAAGGAGAACTTTACTTATTTTGGAGAGTTGTAGGGTACCTTCCGGTAGTCTGTAGAACTCTCTATGTACACGTAAGTCATGGCCAAGAAAATCGGCCAACTGATCTAACTCCGTATTGGTAAGGTTGAGCACTTTTGATAGGGTCCCTAATTGTTTTCTTAACTTGGTAGAGCACAGTGTTTCTGGACGTTTTGCACCATAGGCATTTGCAAAATATCGAATGCAGTCTGATCCACGATAGCAAGACATTGCAGATCACCGTGCGAAGAGGTAAGTATTTTCTTTTTGCACTCTGCATTCTTCTCGCTGATTTCAGCATCTCAGGAGTTAGAAGCACCGGAACCTTCCTGCCTCTTGTCCCTCTTATCTCAATCCTTTGGAAGTATTGACACAATTTATGCTCCAGCTCTGAGAGGGCTTCATTGATATTTCCATGTGGATCTGATTTCTCTCAAGATAAAGGCTGAAAGTGACATTTTGGAGACTTCCCCTTCTCTCCGGCGATTGAAAAGTATAACTTGTGCCAAAATAACCTTTGCCAGTTTTGACCAATTCTGGGCAGAAGACTCATTTGATAAGGCATTACGGTAGTCCTGCTCTTTCCCATCTAGATATGAATGCAGCAGTTTCACATCTTCTGTCAAAGGTAGCAAGAGGGGAGCGTTCCACTTGGATTCCTCAAGTGTTCTATAAGCTGCCACCTGGCATCATAGATCTGGCAGAAGTTGCTAGCCTTTTTTGCAAAGTTGTTGTCACCTTGTACAAGCGCATTGCTTTCAACAAGCTCAGATATCTTTGTCAAACTGTGTCCGAGTTTCAGTGCTAGTGATGGAGACTTGTATGTATCTGTTTCAGGCATGTGACCAGCAACGTGGTTCACAGCATTGACTGTATGAATGAAGTTTGCAGGCACAAAGAGACAGATGGAGCAGGTGCAGTGAAGGCACAAAGAGACAGATGGAGCAGGTGCAGTGAAGGCACAAAGAGACAGATGGAGCAGGTGCAGTGAAGGCACAAAGAGACAGATGGAGCAAGTGCAGTGAAGGCACAAAGAGACAGATGGAGCAGGTGCAGTGAAGGCACAAAGAGACAGATGGAGCAGGTGCAGTGAAGGCACAAAGAGACAGATGGAGCAGGTGCAGTGAAGGCACAAAGAGACAGATGGAGCAGGTGCAGTGAAGGCACAAAGAGACAGATGGAGCAGGTGCAGTGAAGGCACAAAGAGACAGATGGAGCAAGTGCAGTGAAGGCACAAAGAGACAGATGGAGCAGGTGCAGTGAAGGCACAAAGAGACAGATGGAGCAGGTGCAGTGAAGGCACAAAGAGACAGATGGAGCAGGTGCAGTGAAGGCACAAAGAGACAGATGGAGCAGGTGCAGTGAAGGCACAAAGACAGATGGAGCAGGTGCAGTGAAGGCACAAACAGACAGATGGAGCAGGTGCAGTGAAGGCACAAAGAGACAGATGGAGCAGGTGCAGTGAAGGCACAAAGAGACAGATGGAGCAGGTGCAGTGAAGGCACAAAGAGACAGATGGAGCAGGTGCAGTGAAGGCACAAAGAGACAGATGGAGCAGGTGCAGTGAAGGCACAAAGAGACAGATGGAGCAGGTGCAGTGAAGGCACAAAGAGACAGATGGAGCAGGTGCAGTGAAGGCACAAAGAGACAGATGGAGCAGGTGTAGTGAAGGCACAAAGAGACAGATGGTGCAGTGAAGGCACAAAGAGACAGATGGAGCAGGTGCAGTGAAGGCACAAAGAGACAGATGGAGCAGGTGCAGTGAAGGCACAAAGAGACAGATGGAGCAGGTGCAGTGAAGGCACAAAGAGACAGATGGAGCAGGTGCAGTGAAGGCACAAAGAGACAGATGGAGCAGGTGCAGTGAAGGCACAAAGAGACAGATGGAGCAGGTGCAGTGAAGGCACAAAGAGACAGATGGAGCAGGTGCAGTGAAGGCACAAAGAGACAGATGGAGCAGGTGCAGTGAAGGCACAAAGAGACAGTACTCTGTTTCTTCCAGGTTTTGGTCTGAGATCACTTGGTTTGAATTTGCAATCCTTCACGTGCCGCCACAAGTTTTCTTGAGAACAGCCATTGACAGTATGCACAGTGCACAAATTCCAGGCCCTGAGCCTCTGCTTTTGGTTGTTTGCGTGGAATAAGATTTCCTTGACCCGTTTTCAGCACTGTTACGTTGTGGGCAAAATTGCCTCTGTTCAGCAGATAGTCGCTAACTGCAATCGCCTCTCTTTAGAGTTCTTTGGAAAACGAATGGCCCTTGCTACCTCTGCTTCATTTCTACGTTCCAAATGCCTTGCTATTTTTGTAAAATCCTTCATACAGAACAAGCAATGCTGTTTTTTGTTGTACATTCTTGACCCATCTTTTTTTTTTTACGGACAGCAGGGACAACTACTGTGGCACTCTCCCCCTCTGTTTAAAGTAGAGCTGTCAGGAATTTGTTGCGAAGGACTGCAGTGTGAAGTTGCAAGGTTTCTTGTGATACTCTTTGGGGGAGTTGCAGGACTTCTGTTACTGTTAAAAAATGAGGCAGCAGGGCAATTCAAGGCTGCTATCCGAGCTTTCTTCACTAGTTTGTAGGATATATTATTCGCCGCTGTCAGGAGAGTCAAAAAGCGAATCTGTTATAGGTGGGATCTTTCCCTTCATCTAAAAAGAAAAAAAAGTCATTATAAAATAATTGTAAGAATTAATTAAATATAATGAATAATAATTAAAATTTTCCAAAAAAGAAAATATTTTTCTAAAATTTTTCTAAAATATATACAATCTGGAGAGTGAATAACTGATCAGGCATCAGTTATATTAACAACATTATTACACTTAACAACATATTAAGGATTGAGGATTACCAGGATGCTTGGGCCTTGGCACAAGTTAAAATGGAAGAGAAAATCAAAGGCAGTTACAAAACTACCTACCTAATAGCGTGCCTTCTACATTTTACAACGAGATCCTTGTTGCGACTAGAAAAAAATGCTGAACCTCAAATAATATTCCTTCAGATCTATAGGTAATCCAAAGATACTTTTAACAGTCAAAC
Organism: Ilyophis sp. 1 JC-2022; assembly: GCA_022702515.1. NCBI lineage: Eukaryota > Metazoa > Chordata > Actinopteri > Anguilliformes > Synaphobranchidae > Ilyophis > Ilyophis sp. 1 JC-2022. The sequence goes on from CM040401.1 coordinate 11,570,615, forward strand.
TTGAGTGTTTAAGTGCCCGTTGTGCCATAAATCTTTTTTTAAATAATAATAATAATAATTTAAAAAAAAATGTTTTAAGTTTACTTCTTTACTTTAAGTTTACTTCTACTGTCCCATTTTTGGACTTGAGGATTTAGTTTTTTCTCTTCCACACAACACCGAACACATACATAAATAATACATTTCCCAAAGCCAGCATGGCTTCTTTCCCTTCCTTCTCTCCAATCATTGGCTGAATGGTGATCACCAACAATGTGGGCTATGTTGATAATTGGAGTTCATTCTGGGGGAGACCTGGTATTTTGAAGAGAATAGCAGAATATCACCTGGGTCTAGGCCAGGCAGCAGACTTACTATCCTACTGTCTGCTAGTTGCTTAGAACTATCACCCAGTGCTCAACCATTAGAGAAAGTGTATCCCTAAACAGCGCAAATACAGATTCACAAATGGTCTCCCAAGGACATTTGTTTTCAAAACAAAGAAAACTTAAAATCTGTAAAAAAGCAAAGAAAAAAATTATAATTGATCTAAAAGTAGGATTGCTAACTATTAGAGGTCTATGTACCTTTGGATAATTTGTGTTCTCCTTTTTATCCCAAAAATGAAATTACCATGAAAAAAGGCTTGTTTATTCCATTTCTAAAGGTTCCCACTAGTAGGTGATGCAGATTTTAAGTTATTTTTCATGAATTTGATGTTGCTTTTGAATGCATTTTGTATAAATATATCAAATGAAAATACAATAAAATTTAAATGTTAATATGCTATAATATGCACAGTTCGTGTCGGACATTTTTATAACAGTAGCAGGCAGCGAGTGGCAAACCAAAATATGCCCATAAATATGCCCCTGCGCTCAACCTAAACATCAGGGTCTACTGTACATTTGAACTAGGCCTACATGCAGAGTAGGCTGCATTACAATGATATAAATTGCACAGTAAAAACATATCCAGCCAAAAGATCCAAAGGGGTGAAGGCACAGAAGTAGCCATGATAGCGAAAGCTAGCTAACTATGTTGGATTGTTTGTTACTGAATAAGAAATGCAGTCTTGCCTTTTGTCCGTTGTTGGCATAGCTAGCTAACGTTAGCACGTTAGCCAAGTAATTAAAAGTGATCAATGTAAATTGATTTGTTAGCTACTTTCATATATAATATGCAGCGCGGTCAAAAGTAGAGATGTCACCCAGAGCATATCGATTGGGTGGGGGGGGGGATAAAACGTACACAATGTCCTGAACGTGTGTTTAAATGCCAGATAGCTTGCTATTCAACATGACTTACCATATTCTATTTAATCACATTTTAAATGCTAAACTGCTGCATCAGTATGGGATGGAGAGGCCAGTTTTATTATCATGCTTAGATTGCACTTCTAGAAATACACCAACAATGACAGAGCTCTTACCTTAGACATGTAGGTATATTACATGAGTTCATAATATATTTGAACAATACACAATAAAGAACATTCAAAGCATTGGCTGTGTTCATGGCACGTGCAAGCCAGGTCTGCGCAGGTTCCGTCCAAATAATTGATCTGCTTTACAATTGAAAAGGTTTGTTATAGGAAAGAAAATAAACCCTGTGACCCAGCTTTGTCCACTGTCATGCTCCCTCTCGGACAATCGGACCACAGCCTGGTGCTGCTGACCATGAAGTACACTCCTCTGGTCCGTAGACAGCCCACCTCCACAAAATCAGTGCGCGAGGAGTTGAGGGGTTGCTTTGAATGCACTGAGAACAATAATGTGGAAAATGTCTCCAGTTGTATAACTGACTGTTAACTTTTGTGTTAGGTTGTGTGCAAGGGTATATTCTTGGGCATATTTTCACAAGGGTTTGGTTTGCCACTCGCTGCATGCCTGCTACTGTTATCAAAAGGTTGGACACAAACTGCATATTATAGCTAGCTCTACTTCCGGTCGACAAAAACGTATTTCATCCATAAAAAGTTTTATTTTCATTTGATGCATGTATACAAAATTCATACAAAACAACATAAAATACATGCAAAACTACTTGAAATCTGCCTCGCCTACCAGTGGGAACTTTTAGAAATGGAATAAACAAGCCGTTTCATGGTAATTTGGTTTTTGGGATAAAAAGGAGAACACAAATTATCCGAAGGTACATGGACCATAAGATCACCATCCTCAAAGGCTGCTCTTGTGAACGCACTGATCACTGAGAAACACATTCTTTGTTTGACTGAAACCTGGCTTAAACCGGATTCATTTTCTTACTTCATTGAATCCACTACTCAGGGTGCTAGGGAGTACCACAGCAGATTTCCCCCAGTAGGACTCTAACCCTTCAGACTTATTAATTTATCTCCCTGGGACTCAAATTAAGAACTTTCTGGATGCCAGACAAATCAAATCAAATCAAATGAATATTTATTTATATAGCGCATTTCACAACTAGTTGTCACAATGCGCTTCACAGAAGAAAAAAAACTCAGCCTAAACCCCCACAAGAGCAAAGCCAGAGGCAACAGTGACAAGGAAAAACTCCCTGAGGTAACTAGGAAGAAACCTTGGGAGGAACCAGACTCAAGGGGGAAACCCATTCTCCTCAGGTCGGCTCAGGGTCTAGACCTTAATGACCAGCATGGTCAGAACTGACTGCCAATATCCATGATAGTAGAAATTGCAGCAGCTAGATGACAGTCCAGATCCTTCAAGAGAGCCCACATCACCCCGATCCTGAAAAAACCTACGCTGGACCCCTCCAACATCCAAAACTACAGACCGGTATCTCTTCTTCCTTTTCTTTCCAAAACTATTGAACATGCTGTTTCTAACCAACTGTCGTCTTTCCTTACCCAGAACAACCTGCTAGACCCCCACTAGTCCGGCTTCAAACCTAGCCACTCAAGAGACCGCACTCCTCTCCGTCAGCGAGATGCTTCATGCAACTCGGGCAGCCTCCCTCTCCTCTGTGCTAATACTCCTAGACCTCTCTGCCGCCTTCGATACCATAGATCACTCCATCCTCCTGTCGTCCCTGTCTGCAGCAGGGATCGGCGGCTCAGCCCTGTGCCAGGAACCTCGGAGTGGTGATGGACAACAGGCTGCCCCTCTCCGAGAACATCGCAGTGGTAACCCGGGCGTGCAGGTACTTCCTGTACAACATCAGGAGAATCCGTCCCTTCCTCACCACCCACTCAACCCAGCTCCTGGTCCAAGCAATGGTGCTGTCCAGCCTGGACTATTGCAACTCTCTCCTGGCTGGCCTGCCAGCATCGGCCATTAGACCCCTTCAGCTTATCCAGAACGCAGCAGTGCACCTGGTCTTCAACCTCCCTCGAAACTCCCATGTCACCCCCCTGCTCATTGACCTCCACTGGCTGGCTACCTGTGATGGCTCGCATCAAATTCAAAACATTGGTGCTCGCCTTCCATGCATTCCGAGGATCTGCCCCTCCATAACTCCAAAAGCTCATCAGACCCTACACACCTGCCAGATCCCTGCGTTCCGCCTCCTCAGGACGACTGGTACCCCCCCTCTTCATACTAGCACCTGGTCTCAACGTCCGTCTGTCCTGGCCCCACGGTGGTGGAATGAGCTCCTCGTAGAGGTCAGAACAGCAGAAAGTCTGACCGCTTTCAAGCGCAGATTGAAGACTCACCTCTTCAAGCTGCACCTCTCTCCACCCCTCCCTACCTCCTTGTGACCTCCCTTAATTATGTTTTATGAATCCTTCTTTGAGTGGTTCAAGCTTCTAGTTAATAATTGTAAGGTTACTTATTGGCTTATTGGTTACATATTAATGTTATCATCAATATTGTGTGGTTACCCCCCCCAAAAAAAAAAAACCCCAATCATACTGACTGCGCCTGGTACTTGAATTCGTATTTACCTTTAAGGGTTGTTTTAACGCACTTGTTCCTAGTTCGGAAATGCACTATGTACGTCGCTCTGGATAAGAGCATCTGCTAAATGACTAGAATGTAATGTAATGTTTCCTCTTCAGGGGCACTGTAGTTGACTAGCTTGACACCAGACTTGATGGAATCAACCTGGATAGAAAGTTTAATAGATTTCTCACTTTAAGTAAAGATTGAGATAATAAAATGCAATTGCAGAAAATGTCAGGAATGGCATCAAACACCATCTGTAGCATATTTCACATTCAATTAATTTTAGAACATATTATTAAATCTGCTAAAAATTTATGAGCAGGAGGCAGGCACGAGCGTACATAACATACATAAAAAAGGCTCTTACCTGTATGTCAGCCTCCTGTATGGAAAGGATCATTCATATATGAGATGCCGGTCTCATCTGAATTGCTGGCAACCATGGCGCGGCACATTGGAGTGGCATCATTCGAAGTCTGAAAAAAATTTAGAAGTTAAATTATATGAAGTACTTGTACATTATTAATCAATGACTTAATGGATACAGGGACAAGCATGGAAACATCCAAACACTATTTTAAGATATCATAATACAGTGAGGCCAAATATACGTGCACTCTACTGGAGAAAATATTAATTATCATGCATCGCACAGATATTAAAATGCTTTCTTTAAAAAATAGCTAATCTTTGGTAAATAATTGAATATAAACCAAGTCAGTGATACAGAGTATTACAATACTATCAATTTCCAAAGTCCATATATTCATCTCTATTCCGATGACTACATTGAGAATGTTACCCATACGGGGTCCCCACAAGGCTAAACAAGAATCAGTGCTTCCCTCTGGCACAACAAAAAACAAAGGTCCCCACATATAACAATAAACTATCAATGCAAAATCAATCAAAAATATAACCGCAAGCGGTAATGGGACGGGGTCCTACAGACATGCCCAAGCTGGGTAAATTACAGGCCAAAGGACAAAAAACCAGAACAGGTACCCCAGCATGACCATGCTGGTCTGTAACCATCTGACCAGTTACACCAGCACTCCCAACCTGGCTGCTCACCTCTCAACCAGCTAAAAAAAAACTGGTCTACCAGCTGATCACCAGTTAAACCAGCTTTAGCAAACTGGCCCAGCAGGTAAATCCAGCAAGACCAGCTAATGACCAGCTAAGGTTTGTAGCTGGTTCTAGCTGGATTTTCCAGTAGGGTAGGACAGCGCCATCTACCCTGTGTTGCGGTCATCTTTTAACCTAGCAAATATTCTGTCACACATTTACTAGAGATCATTTTGGACAATCTACATACCCGTGCGTGAGACGATCCAACTTCTGGTTCATGAGAAACATTACTTTGAAATATGAATGTGCATTAGCATAAAGTGCTAACTTTGTCACGCCACAAATCACGCAGTTTTTAACTAAACGACTTGTCCTTATCACCCTTGATGAAATGGTACCCAAGAGTACACATGTGCGATGGTGATGGAACCAGATAAAGCGTTCATGAGAAGATGAGTTTTAAAGCGTAATATTAGCATTAGCATTAGCTTCCCGCCAAAATGGTCAAATTGCAAACGCCTGTAATGTCCTTGTTCATGGTCCAACAATGAGTGCCCAATTGCCCGGCACAACTAAAAACATGCATGAGAATAGTGGAACCCATCACTGACATGCCCGTTCGGACAAGTAAAATCAGAGAAATACAACTGCTAGCGTAGCTTCTCTCTCTCGAAAATCCTGAGGGGGAGCAAGGCATCAGTTGGTTACTTCGTAGCAACAACAATAACAAAAATGTACTATTATCAAAGTACACTTGAACATTAAAGCTACTGGCTGGTTAGGAGGAGCATGTAGTCTGTCACACAGTCAGAAGAGTACAACGAAACCGAGAATGGACATTACAAAATGCCTGCAATGTATTATTATTATTTAATTATTATTATATAAGTATTTCTCAAATACAGTTTGTTACCAAAGCTTTTTTTGTGCATTATGTTGGTTTACTGTGGTACAGCGCTACTCTAATATTTCGGCAAGCAGAAATTGTGTGTGGGCAAGTGGGTTTCTTCACAACTTGCCCGTTGGGGCAAGTGAAAAAAAAAACCTTACCGTTGGACCCTGCTTGTTTTTTGAGATATCTGCAACTGCGCCGACATGGTACAACATGGTAGTGCCCTCTTCATGCCCAGTCTGTTTCAAGTCCCAAGATTATTGTTGTAAAAAGTTATAAGCAGTTGACATTTCTGGCCAACTTTTTTTTATTTTTTAAATACCAGTTTCTCCGCCATCTTGGAATGGATCTCTTAGCTGTTAACAGCCTATAAGGAGACATGCACCATACACGTACGTGTGCAATTTCGGACCAATCGGACTCACGGTTTGTTAGAAGAAACTTTTTATAGGTTTTGCCAAATTTTCAACCTGCAGAAAAATCCATCATGGTGGACTTTATGGGTTCTTGAGGCAAATTTGTTCCTCATGAGAAATGACACGTTTCATTTTCTCATCACACGGAGTGGAAATGTCAGCATTGCGTATTGAATCTGTTACTGTAGCGCCACATATGGACGAATCATGGTCATTATTTCTGGCATAGTTACTCATGGTCTCTAGTTTCAACCCTTTATATCATTTTTGGTCAAGGACTTTGAGTTATTTGACCATTTCTATAGGGTTCAATAGGGTTCCTACTACATAGGACAGACAAATATAAAATATCAAAATCAATGCATTGTGTGTTGGAAGCCTCATCAGTGCCTAGGTCAAAATAATACATTTAAATCCTTGGCACAAAAGGCAATATTACCCAACTGAAAAATAACTGAAAATAATGTGTTGGGTGAATTTATTATTTTAGAAATGTATTAAAGGCCCCCTTGCATGACAAATTAACTTTTTAAGCCGAAAAACGATGTTCTGAGTGCACCATCATGTTCTACAGTTCTGTTTGGGTCATTAAATGTTTTTAGTGGATAAATGTGTATTCGGGCTGCAAAATGAAAATGTATTACTTTTACATATTCATAAGACGGATGATATACGTAGGTTCTGTATATGGCAATGCAAGGCAGGGCTCCGTGCCAGGGAGGAGTCGGCGTCCTCGTGCATTGGGTAATTTGCTTATTACCTTGGTTGGCTTGTAGGTTGGATAGCCAGCGAAATAAACACAGTTGGCATTGTCGAAGACGCTGAATTCTTAATGGGGTATTGAATATATGAACAGATCCCTATGTAGTTGCTGTTTTAATCCCAAAGCCAGGATATTTAGCGAGGCTACATTGTATTTAGTCAAGTCCGAGTATACAACGTCATACACCATTTTGTCTGTTTCGCGAGGCGAACATGTTTCCTGGTTACCTATGACCTTCTCCCGTGATTGGTTACCGTGGTAGGTAGGTAGGCTCTAGTTCAGAACCTGTCGTAGCATCTTAAATGGGGTATGCTTGGGGGCCTTTAAGAGTATTTATAATGTCTGTGATCTAGATTATGCATAAACATTCACACAGAAGGTGTGTTTTCAATATATTGTTTTAACAAGGTATTATATTTGTGATGCAATTCTACTATATTTCTGGGAGCACTTTTGACACATTATATGACATTTCAATTTCCAATAGTGTACACACAAGAACATTTAAAAAGGATATAATGATGAAGTTACCTGAGAAGTTGGGACGTCACTCATGGTTTGACCCACAGAGTTAAAGTTGTCTGCCTCATCTGTGTTGTTGGTGGCCTTGTCAACCTGTCGTATTTTTACATTAAATTAATTGGAATATGGACACCGTATCGAAGTATATTCATTAATAAATAAGGGTACAGATTTGCCTGTAACCACGCTTAAACAAGCTTTTTTTTAAACAAAACAAAAAACTTTTCAGCATATTGAAAAGGCAAGTGGTGAACACTTTCCTCAATGTTAGCAAAGCCAGCCACTGCTAAATCCACCAATAGTCTACCATAACCTAGCAATATAACATGCTTAGAGGAGAACTGCATTGCTTAACAAAGCAACAATTACTTTTAATTCTCTTTTTGGATTCAAAAATAATAATTGTAACATCTGAGCATATTTGAATATTAAATTGTTTTGAAGAAATGTTAAGCATTTTTATAATGTAATTTCTGAGTTCAATTGACAGTGCTAATGTGCATCTAATGTCACTTATTAATTAAATGATCCAAGTAGACACAAGGTAGGGAAAAAATGCTAAAGTGTCATGGTTTTCCCTTCCTTTCCTCTAATTCCACGCCTCGTCCTGTTTTCGGTCTATCAGATTTTTCTCCGCATTCCCTTGCGGGATTTTCCTTTCGCCCAGGTGATTATCTGGTTCACCTGTCGCCCACGTCAGGAGGTATTTAAACCCCTGAGTTCCGCTTCCTGGCGCTTCTTTATCATTTCGTGCCTTCACGTATGTATGGTTGTTGTTTGTTTCCTCTGCTCGCACTTAAAAGATTGTTATTCTTTATTCGCGTAGTAGAGCTATACCCAGATAACTACTTGAAGCTCCGGGAATATAGTTTAGGTTTTTCCCTCTTTTCACTTCTCCGTTTCCACTCCCGCTCTCTTTGTTGTTAGAGGGCGTGAGCGTTATTTTATTTTCATTTGTTTCACCAGTTATCGGGCGTTATAGTCACGTTCCGAGGGTGCCTTTGTTTTTGCTGTTCTTCTGGCTATCGGTATTAGTATCGCCTGTGTTTACGTGGCTATCCCGGTTTTACAAGGGTGTTTTTGGTTTCGGCTACGGCTGGGAGGTTTTTTCATTATTTTCTTTCATCGCGTTTGGCTCATCGTTGTACCACTACAACGCCCTTACACTAAAGCCTGTTAAGGGTTTGAAGTACATCTCTCCTCTTCGAAATAACAGTTTTCTAATATTCTAATATATAATATTTTAGACACACAAGTGAAATCTTGAACCCAAAATTACACCAGGCTTTTCCTCTGATGACCAGATTAGCTCAACTCGTTTCTCCATGGCCAGTCCATATCCCCATAGTTGTATGTTATTTATTCTCCTGGTCTTATTTCTCGAGTAGCAAACAAGTACAGATGAGGCTTGCCTTCCGAGGTTATTCTTTTCATTTGGCAGTTTGGATTTATATGATCGTCATTAACCAGTCTCCCAAGCGAATGATCATTCCTGGCAGCATCAACACTATGGAAATTAAATACAATTGTTAGCATTCATTCATACAGTGGGCTCCAAAAGTCCACTACCAAGATGTTTGTTTTCATCATTCATTGAAAACTAACACAACATTTTTACTCATGTGGTATTTGTTATTCAAGAATATGTCATAAAACACTGACACAAATCAAAAATATTTGTTGTTTGAGAAAGGATGGTATGAAATTGAAATAACTAAATATTTTGTTTGCACACCATGTCCTTTCATTTCCTCAAAATGTGGTGGCACCTTATTTTTCATTTAAGCATTTAATTTAAGATTTAAGCATCAGCAACAGTCGAGAAATCAGTTGCATTGCAATACTTATATCAGTCTAAACATTTCCATCATTTATGCTGGAATTAAGTGGGTGGAGTTCAATGTGTTACCGGGCTCTGAGCTATTGGGTCAGTGTCCTTGATGGCATCAATATATATATTGACATATATTTGACATATTGGCCAATAAATGTTTCGTATAAACCGGAGTGCTGCTCCTTGGAGACTTATTTAATTCAGCGTTAAACTAAGTTCTCTTCAAACAACCTCATCACATTATGCATAACCAGTGGCGGCCGGTGATTGGCTGACTAAGTGGGGCGGGTCATGACAGACACGGAGATTATACATTGTAGCCGACTCGAGTGCACAAACAACAGGGCTTTTAACTGCTACAGTTGTAGTGCTCTTTTTTTTAGTGCCGGAGCGCAGTCAATCAAATATGACTCATCACGTCTATATTTAGCTAGATTACATTTTGACTGTTTAGGCTAATGCACATTAATAATGTAGGCTACATGCTATAGGCTATGCTCATATTCACGCAACAGAGGATCGACTCATTAAAACAACAGTGACATCAACAGCGTAGGGAAAAAATAATAGGGTATTTATTGACATTACTAAACGTTTGTTGTACAATCAACGTGCATCTCTTTACCGTTTATTTATTTATTCTCATATCCAGGGGTACATTCCTTGCGGCTCCCAAACTAGAGAATTTGAAAAAAAGGCTATTTCTGTCATTTGGGTTGCCGACCCCTGATCTAAGCTATACGTATATAAAATTACTGAATTTGTTTTCTAAAGAAAATTATTCATAGATTATTCTTTGATCATTGATCATGGTCGCACTCGCAAACAATATAAAGCAAAAAAATATATCCTTGACAGCGGCACCGACACTGGAGAGCGACGGCGTGTAGCTGGGAGAACAACATGACGATCTCGCACACAAAAAAATAAAAAATAAATTAATAGGCCTAGCCTACCTTACAATGTTGCTCCACTATCAGCATGCCTCCTCACTTATAAAGAAACTTTGCCCTTCGATTTTTGAGCAGTGCAAATTTCTCAATTAGTTTTTTATTAAAGTCTGCTATGTCCCACGTGAGTCGTTTCTCAATTGACAGCATTGCCAATGCGTTCAGTCTGTCCTGTGACATCGTGTTCCTCAGAAATGTTTTGATCCTTTTGAGAGTGGAAAAGCATCTCTCGGACTCAGCAGTGGTCATGGGCGTTGTAATCAGGATGCGAGCAAGCTTCACAGTCTCGGAGAAAACTTCCTGCAGGTTGTTGTCCAGAATGAATTTTAACAGAGACACTGCACTCATGCAATTCCTGAAATCAGGGTTGCTATATATGAGAGAGAGTTCTGTCTGCAGCCGGGGTTTGTTTAGCATGGGGTAGGCCTCCACTGTAGTCGCCAATGCGTTGACGGGGAAGGTATTGGCATGCTCGGGGAACCGGTCGCTATGTAGAAGGGTGGCTCCAGTCAGATGGTGCGTGTAGGTGAAGCGGTCTTTAGCGTTGGCGATGATGATGTCACACACCTCGGGGAGTGAGAGAGGGAGAAAAACAGTTTATTTTTGTTTATTGAATGTGGTCTAATAAACAAACAGAAAAATAGGCGCACATAGAGTACATAGCCTACATTGGAATTACATGCCACAATGAACCAAAATGTAAACGTTATTAATAAAAATAGACTACTCTTATTACCTCATATGCCTGTCGCTGCCTGCCATCATCTCCTCTTCTGGAACCGCTGGCAGTGTACTTGGCACAGAGAGAGGGCACGGACTCACGAATCTTTGACATGGCATCACTGAAAGCGCTGGTCCCCTTCTGTGCTTTTACGGCATCAACATTTCTGGCTTGGAGTTGTGCAAACAGAATGTCCACTCTGGGCATTATTTCACGGAACAAATCGAGGAAAAAAAGAAATTCATCGTCTTGTAGCATCCTCGTGAATCCCCTGGCCTCTCTGATGGTGATATTATCAAAATCTTGGGAGGTTTGTATGGTGTCAAAACACGCCATTAGGTCATCCCTGTTCTCGTGGACCGTGTTAACCAAATTCCAGCGCGTCTGGGATGCGCGAGGAAGCCTGCTTGAGACGGTGTTGTCCAACACACCGATCCTTTTGTGTGATCGCGAAAAGAAGGATGAAAACCCACTAAGATCGGAGAAAAAAACACGAGCCTGAGGAACAGTGTAGGCTGCTTTTTGCATCACCAGATTTAGTTGGTGTGCGTAACAGTGAAGAAAATGCGCGTTTGGGTATGTGTCTTGTATTATTCTCCTAACTCCACCAGTTGTGCCTCGCATCACACTTGCCCCATCATAAGTTTGAGCTATCAGCTTGCCCTTGTCTGCATGCTCTGGAAAAATCAGGGCCAGGTTTTCAAGGAGAGCACCTCCAATGGCATCTGCAGTCGTGCCTCCTTCCAATCGAACAAAGCCAAAAAATCTCTCCTGCACCGTGTTGGCAGTGTCGATGTAGCGGTACACAATGACGAGCTGACAATGTGTAGTTATGTCGGTGGTCTCATCTGCTTGGATAGACTTGTAATCCGTGCTTTGTAGGTCCTGGACAATGTGGCCTTGCATTACAGACAGCATACAGTCCAGTAGCTCATTCTGTATGGTTTTTGAGGTGCCTTTAAATACGGTTGCATTCTCCAAGTGCTCTTTCATTGCACCGTCCAGTGTCGATACAAAATCAACAAGTCCCCTAAACACACCTGGATTCTCGGATGATTCCGTTTCATCGTGCCCCCTCAAAGCTAGTTCAAAGGCCCCACAGAACTTCACACAGTCGATCAATTTAGAAAGGATATTTCGGTTGTTATCCACCTCCTGGTTGTGTTTTCGAATACTGGCGTGATATCCATCCGACAGCTGTGTAGCTATGTTAGCTCTTCCTAGCATGGATAGCTTAAGGCACGCTTCCATGTGTGCTCTGCTCGTGTCGTGTTTTTTCACTCGTTCGGAAAAGTGCTTAACGTCTGTCATCCCTGTTTTCGTCCACAGCATTTCACCCTGGCCATGTTTTTCTGAACGGAACAGAATGCAGGGAAAACAAAAAACAGCATTCCGAATTGGGCAGCCACATAGCCATGATTTCTTATCATACCAGCTCCTGGAGAACACTCGTGTGTACGACTTCCCTCTGTCCTTAGCCGCCTGCTGTAGATGAATATCTGGCCTATCTGGACCTAGCTCTTTTAAACTGAGTTTTTCTTGTAGACTAAGCTTCTCAAAGTGAGTTTTAAAAATAGACTCCACGCTGTTGAGTGCTAACGTTAACGTAACATTATCTGCTGCAGCCGCCATGTCGCTGGAAGATAGCGTCAACAACGAAGTTCACCAAAGTTCGTCGGACGAATGTGACATCGGCGTGTGCTCTCTTGCGCCATCTACTGACCATGACTACAATGTTCGTTTGAATGGGGTTAAATGAGAATGGCCAGGGCGTTCTGCCCAACGCCCCAAATGCTGTCATAGACCTCAAGCTAAAGTGCAGTCCTTCCAACAACCGCTAGGTAGCAATGCATGTCAATGTAATGTGTGAGGGACGTACGATTCGACGCCCCAGAGCAACAGAGACGGTAATGATGTCCGCAAACCAACCAAAGCCAATTATTCAACATACATGTATTGACTAGAATTTATATACATTTATACAATCAATCTATGAAATGTGTTCAGATGAAAAATTATTATTATTTAAAAAAATATATATATTTATTATTTAAAAAAAAAAAAAATTCTATCCAATCAAGTGGGGCGCCGCCCCTAGCGTCCCTATGGACGAGCCGCCACTGTGCATAACTAAAACATTTCCAAACAAATTTTTTCTTTTGGCATTGTAATGTGAAAGAATGTTACAATAAAAGTGTGTCTATATATTTGTATGATTGAATTTGTGCTTATTAAAAAGTATAAGGAAGGGCAGAATTATATATATTTTTTGCAATATATATATAATCAAGGAATCGATAAGGGAATCGTTAAGGAATCGGCATCATTAAGAGGGAATCGTTAAGGAATCGGATCGTTAAAATCCTAAAGGTTCCCAACCCTACTGAAGACTAATATACACTGCTCAAAAAAATGAAGGGAACACTTAATCATCACAGTATAACACCAAGTCAATTAAACCAAACCGGTCATGCTGGATGTTGCAGGCAGCATAACATTCACCACAGCGTCTCCAGACTCTTTCACGTCTGTCACATGTGCTCAGTGTGAACCTGCTCTCATCTGTGAAGAGAACGGGGCGCCAATGGCGAACCTGCCAAATCTGGTGTTCTCTGGCAAATGCCAATCGAGCTGCACGGTGCTGGGCTGTGAGCATAGGTCCCACTACAGGACATTCCACCCTCATGGAATCTGTTTCTGACAGTTTGGTCAGAAAAATACACACGAGTAGCCCGCTGAAAGTCGGCAGTGCTCCTCCTATTCCTCCTTGCACAAAGGAGCAGATACCGGTCCTGCTGCTGGGTTGTTGCCCTTCTACGGCCCTGTCCAGCTCTCCTCGTGTAACGGCCCGTCTACCGGTATCTCCTCCACGCTCTTGAGACTGTGCTGGGAGACACAGCAAACCTTATTGCAACGGCACGTATGGATGTGCCATCCTGGAGGAGCTGGACTACCTGTGCAACCTGAATGGGCTGCAGGTACCACCTCATGCTACCAGTAGTGACAAGGGCACTAGCAAAATGCGAAACTAGCGAAAACTCAGTCAGGAAGGATAAGGAGAGAGAAATGGTCTGTGGCCACCACCTGCAAAACCATTTACTTTTTGGAGGTTGTCTTGCTGTTGCCTCTCCTGTCCATCTGCTGTCACTTTAATTTGCACCAAAGCAGGTGAAATTGATTCACAATTGTTTACGCTTCCTAACTGGACAGATCGATATCCCAGAAGTTTAATTGATTTGGTGTTATACTGTGTTGATTAAGTGTTCCCTTAATTTCTTTGAGCAGTGTATAAAGCTAACATGTTTACGAGACCAAACACCATCCGCATCCAAGATTCAAAGCCAGTTGAACAAAGAATGCCCTACCCCAGTTAGTAAAACAAAAGATGAGTAGCAAAATGGCCTTAATGGAAGAGTAGCCGTTTCCAAACCACTTTGACTTCAAAATAAGTAAAACGGTTAGCATAGGCCATGGTGGAAACGTTCAGGTTTGTGGCTGTTTTGCCTATTCTGGAGTCGGTGACTTGCACAAGATCAACTACACACTGACCAAAGAGAAGTACCACTCTATTTTACTGAGGCATGCCATCCCGTCTGGCTTAAAGTTGTGTGGAAGAGGATTTATTTTCCAGCAGGACAATGATCCGAAACACACATTAAAGCTTTGCCAGGACTATTTGAAATCCAAGGAAGAGCAAGGAGTGTTGACTTGTAGGGCTTTCCCTCCACAGTCACCAGACCTTAACCCCATTGAACATCTATGGGAACATTTGAAAAGGAAAAAGGCAAAACATATTGTAACATCACAGGACAACCTCTGAAATGCTCTGAGTGCTGGAATAATTTGGATTCTCAAATTCTGCACAAACTTGTAGAATCAATGCCAGACAGAATACAAGCTGTAATTAAGGCAAATGGTGGACATATCAAATATTGAGACATTTTGACTGTCTGTTAATAAAAAATTATGTAATCTTGGTTCAGATATATCAACTGAATAAAAATGTTGTGTTAGTTTTTGATGAATGATGAAAACAAACAGGTAGTGGATTCAGACTTTTGGACCCCACTGCATATAGTAATGTGATCAGAGCCATCTACTTGCTGAGGGTGTCAAGTGTGTTAATCACAGAGTAAACAATCATTACATTAAAAAAATGCCTGAAAATCTTTAACTGTCATCAATAGACAAGATAGTAAACATGTAAATACCCTCAAGCACAAACCACTGTTGGCTAGATGGACATTACATTACAGCTGCATGGTGGCTTTGACCTTAAAACAAACACTTACCAGTACTGTTTCCCATTGAAATGAAATTCAAACATGAATTTCATTGTGGTAAATTTCTTGTCGTCTTCGACATTCTTCAACTGGTATTAGATCACCTCTATATTCAAGCAAGAAGTCTCCTTTTTCAAAGGAAGTCTGGCTGATGACTCCACTGCCTAATTTGTAGAAAGAAAAGTACATTTTTCATTCTGACACTATGAAATTTCCCTCAAGTTTTCTGGAACACATTACAAATGTGCCTAAAAGGACTGTACCGAATAATTTGAAGCTTCGAAGCTTTGTTTGTTACATTGGTATTCAAATACTGAATCCACATTCGAATAGAACACACAAGACCATTTGGCAGAATATTCAGCTTATCGATGCAGTTGCAGAACATAACATGTTACAGAAATTACATTTCAATTTGCACTTTATATTTACATCACAATACGAGAAAATACATTTTGATAATTCATTTAAAGAGATTGGAAACTAACGTGAAAGTGTTGTTTTCTTCATATGAACCACCGATACCAAATACTCCTCCAGGTAGAAATTTTTTGGATAAAAAAATCTAATTCAGAACATAACGGTGTAAAATACTTTTAAAAATCACAGTATATGAGTCGTTAGACTCTGGACATAATTTAAGCATTGTAAAATCATAATTTTGACAGCACGGCGTCTTACACCAGTCCACTCCCCCAAATAGGCTTACATTGTGTGTGAAATTCACTGTGTAAGGGTAAGTGTTCATTTGTGTGAACAAGTTCTAAATTCAGTTAAATAATTGATTTGATGTGTATAAACTGCTACAAAGCATTTGGAAATTCCACTTACCTGTTAGGATATTTCTGTCAGCAGACAAAGATATGTAGTAGAGTGCTTCTTGGACAGGATTTCTGTTGCGCCTTCTGCTTCGATGCATTTTCCATTCCATTCAAGTCTGTGCATAATAGATACAGCAATAATATAAAAGTCAAATAATTCAAAGAGATTATACATTTTATGTAAAGTTAAATTCTGGGACAAACACTATTACTTAAAACAACAAGAACGGTCAAAAGAGTAGCTAAATATATTTTATAAGCCGTAATAGATCTCATTTACGGAGAACAGTGGTTACAATAGTAACCCTAACGTATCGTAACACTCAACAGAATACATCAAATTGCAATCTCTCTTGCAGCAGACAATAGATGCACATTATGTTTACATCCTGTAATGCATGCATGACCTAGCTCTTATCCAAAAGCAGAAGAAAAATGGGACAAAACTTTTAAGTTTTTTTTGCCGCTAGTTTTTACATTAACTAACCTATCCTCCATTCAACATGTTGGATACGATCGCAAACGACAGATCAGATAAATTAACAAAGCAGCGGACTATTTTGCTAGCTTGTAAGCACATAGCGTTAACCAACTAATGTTAGTGTTAATGTTTGTTTTTAATAATTATTTGAGAGTCCTCTTATATTGGTCAATATTACATTTGGGGTAATGACACTGAACCTATATCAGCAATTAGATGCAACCTTTACCTAGAGTGTATTCCAATGCATCCTTATTAATTATACTGCAGGGAAGAACGGGGTAAGATGGACACTTTTTACATTTACAAAATACAAATTTCAATCTAATAATAAAGTGTTAATTCCTTTAATTTTAAACATATTACAGTTAAAATATTTTACACAAGAGGATTGTATCCACATTTATGGCTAATCTTATAAGCTTATTTTATTACAACAGTAACCACTACTACTGTTACTTCTATTACTATGAAATATTACTACTACTACTAGTAGTAGTATTGTTATTATCAGCATCATCTTAGCTGTTGAGAAAGAAAAAAACTACCATCTTCCCCATCACATATCCTGCATGTGTCCAGGAATTGGCCTATCCAACTTATGTACTGTACTATAGGGCAGAACGGGGTAAGTTGAGCCAGTAGGTATGAGCCACACATGTTTCAAGGAATCCAAAAACAATATGCATTATGCAGTACCTGTTATAGATTGATCTTAAAATTATAGCAGCCATGTGATGGATTGGATCACATAGTGTACATGGTGAATGAACTACATCCGGAATTGTGTTTTTTACCTTGTGAAGTGATTTTATTGAGGTCCTGTAATTATATTTTTGTTCAGATAGTAGCTATGGGGTAAGATCAGCAAATTGGCTTGTAGAAAATTGAGCTCATGGATATTAAATAAATGAGAAAAAATATCTTTAAAAACTGATTGTGCAGCACATGGATTTCTTAATTAATGCATGTTTGTGAAGAGGGAGAACTTTTGTGTTTTTTGTGAATTTTGACAAAATCCTATTCTATTAAGATGATAGAATTGGAATGAGCCATTTGCATACTAGGGGTACGTTGTGCCAAAGGAGGGAACACTTTATTATTAGATTGAAATTTCTATTTTTTTGGCCATGATCGTTTAAAATGTAAGACATGTTCATCTTACCTTGTTCTCCCCTGTAGTATAATTAATAAGAATGCATTAGAATAAACTCTAGGCAAAAGTTGCATTTAATTGCTTATCTAGAATCAGCGTCATTACCCCAAATGTAATATTGACCAATATAAGAGAACATTCAAATAATTATATACATTAAAAAAATGTTAATTAAATAAAACACTAACGTTATCTAGCTCAGTGGTTCTCAAACTCGGTCCTGGGGGACCCCTGTGTGTGCTGGTTTTCGTTCCAACCCCAATTGCAATCCCAGATTTTTAACAAGCTGTTAATTTTTTCTAAATTAGGTACATGTCATGTTATGAGAGATTATTTACCCTCTTAAGCCACATTATGTCTGACATTGATATACATGCAATGAAGAATAATAAAAGTCACATAAAGTTCATATTGGGCTTATTGTGGTATATTGCAAACAATTACATAAAATGAGGTAAAATATTTTTTAACTAATCAAATTAAAGACAGGTGAATCAATAGGCTCCTAATTAGGTTTCTGACCACAGTTGTTTAAGTTAGATCATAGTTTTCTTTTATATCAGACACAAGTTATATTTTCCTACCTGACATGTTTCGACGGCAATACTTCCGTCTTCGTCAGAGGTGTCACTGGATGGTATGTGACGTGTCTTACACAGCTGATGTTATTTATAGAGGCGTGATCGTCCTGCCAGATTTGACAGGACGACCACGCCCCCCGCTGTCATTTCACCGTTTGAGAACGCTGCTCCAGGTGGTGGAAAGCATGTATGCCCCCTCATCCCGGTTCATCGTCGTTTGCGCTCGCTTTCTAATTTCCACTGCCTCCATAATCCAGCGCTGGTGTTTGTTGTCCTGGGTGCGGATGACTTTGGCCTTATTCCAGTCCATGATGTGATTCTCCCGTTTGCAGTGATCTGTGATTGCCGATTTGAGATTTTCTTGTAGTGCCTGTTCCTTTATGGTCCGTGTCTGTCTTTTTGCTGTCTCCTTCTCGCATTCCTTTTGGTGCTCTTTTTTGCGGGTGATGAATGACCGACCTGTTTCTCCTATGTATGATTTATTGCATGATTGACATGGTATTTCGTAGATTATGTTGCATTTGTTGTCCGGGTTGATTTTGTCTTTCGGGTGCACTAATAGTTGTCTGAGTTTTATGTGTGGTTTGACTGGTGTACTGATGTGACGTTTTTTCATGGCTCTCTGTATGCGTTCAGTGATGCCTCTGATGTATGGTAGTGTGACCACGCCTATGTTTTCAGTTTTGTTGTCCTGTTTCTTTTTTCCTGTACAGGTGTGTTGTCTTTGTTGTACTTGCCGTTTTCCCTTTTCTATGGCCCAGTTTGGATAATGACAGGTTTTAAGTGCATTATGGATGTGCTGTTCCTCTTGTTTTTTATCCTCCTCCTCCGTTACTATGCCAGCGCGGTCATACAGTGTCCTAACTACTGATAGTTTGTGCGTTGTGGGATGTTCTGATGTCCATAACAAATATTGGTCCGTGTGTGTTGGTTTCCTGTATATTTTGATTTTGATGCTACCGTCATTTGCGTGATGTATTTTAATGTCCAGAAAGGCTATGGATTTGTCTGTTTCCTCCTCGTGTGTGAATTTTATTTGTCCAGTGTCGTCCATGGTGTTTAGGTAATCCGTGATGTCCTGCGTGTGTCCCAACTTGACCTTCTCCAAGATGTCATCCACATACCTTTTCCATAGGGTGGGTCGGCAGTGCTCAGGTGCAGATGTTATGGCCTTGGCTTCCAGGTTTTCTATAAATAACATCAGCTGTGTAAGACACGTCACATACCATCCAGTGACACCTCTGACGAAGACGGAAGTATTGCCGTCGAAACATGTCAGGTAGGAAAATATAACTTGTGTCTGATATAAAAGAAAACTATGATTTAAGTAAATATAGACACTATGAACTTATTTGAACTATAGTTGTTTAAGTTCTTTCATAATTTTCCCGTCAAATTATTGACATAAAGCAGGTTTGGCTCATTAACACTTTTCGTCGTACTTGAATACTTCACATTATCTACTAAATAGTTAGGTTTAATGGCCAGGTGTCCACACTTTCACCAATTAGGAACCTGTTCATTCACCTCAGTCTTTTTGTTCAGTTCAGTTACTCTCTTTATGTAATTGTTTGCAACAGAGGCGTTGTTAGGATCTTGAAACATTGGGGGCTTAGCCCAGCCCAGAAATCTTTTGATTTTCACCTGATAATTGCACCATTTTCAAGTTATTTCAGAGTAAAATGAATATAAGATGTGAGACACTGCTCTAAAAGGTTCTGGTCAGGTGCGTAGGCTGGCTTTCACAACATGAAATCTAAATAAACAAAATGAGTGCAATCTGAGTTCTCATTCAACTTTGTTATTATTTGTATTTTCAGCAGCAGGGGTAAAACCCTAAGAAAAAATAAGAGCCTTGACGCGGTAATGAAGCAGTCATATGCTAGATTGTATGTTGCCAATGCTTTGTTCAATTTTGAACACACACTCAAATAATGGGTTGATTTTCTTCTTATAAATAATTAAAAGTGACACTGACTGAGTCGACACATTTCTTCCTGTAGGATGATTGAGTAATTGACTTTGTAAATAATATTATTATGATAATAACAATAGTAATAATATAATAAGTGATTATAAGCAGCCTACCTTGCTGCTGGCAATGGAAGCATGTAATGACCTGTTGCTAGCTTGACATTTCTGCTTGCTATTGAAATTACATTACATTACATTATAGGCATTTAGCAGACGCTCTTATCCAGAGCGACTTACACAGCATTTTTTTTTGCATTTATACATAGTATCCATTTTACAGCTGGATATATACTGAAGCAATTCAGGTGAAGTACCTTGCTCAGGGGTACAACGGCAGTGTCCTACGTGGGATTTGAACCTGCGACCTTTCGGTTACAAACCCAGTTCCTTAACCACTGTACTACACTGCCGCCCCTTAAACGATGGTAGCCTGGTAGCTACCTAGCTAGCTACCCATCTGAGTGGAATACATGTTTCAATTGCCAAATCGGTTGCAGAGACGCATATGCTTCGTACGTATGCTTCAGGGGAAACTAATTATGGCTTGAAGACTTATCATTTGGATTCTACAAAGGCAAAGTAAGGTCATCCCAGTTTATTTCTACGCTTAGCCCATGTTCCACATTCACAGTGAGTGCAGGCTAACTAGACCAGTGGTTCTCAAACTGTGTCGTTGCACACTGGTGTGCCTTGGAATTATTCTTATTTATGATGATTTACATAGCTATAATCATACGTAAAGGTGTGCCTTGGAAATACTTGTTTTCATAAATGGTGTGCCTTCTGACAAAAACATTTGAGAACCACTGAGATAGACTAGCTAGCTAGCTAAAGATCTCTCGTCTTCACTAACCTGAGCTTGTAGATGTTGCACTCTCACGTCCTGACTCATCTGCTGCTACAGCAACAGGAGATAACTCTTCCTCCACCTCCTCTAGCCTCGCCTGCCCCTCGTTGCCTTCATCCTTTTTCTTTTTGAAAAAGCTTCTTATATCCATAGCCTTCAAGTATTGCCTTAGTGAAAAAAATAGTTTTTTAAAGAAAAATATAAAAAATGATTAGCAACGCCAAGCTTTCAAACCCCACCGCCAATGTTCGCAAAACCCTCGTGTGACTGTGTGTGCAGCTTGTCTGCGACACTTGTTAGACGAGAATTTTATTGCCGACCGTCGCTTCAGACTTAATTGTGGAATTTCCCAATATAAGTATAAGGAACTATTAAGATCACGAGATTGCTGCTCCCACAGGGCGCTGGCCATGCTCGGAAAATGGCAGGACCGGGGCGCGAACCCCGATCCTCGGAGTACAACTGCGCTGACTGAAAGTCAGCGCCTTTTACCGCTGTACCACCGCAGCGGCCCTTGAATACTCATCTGTGATTAGTTAATGATCTATGCACGTGATGGAATACTCATCTGTGATTGGTTAACGGTGTCTATTGATATTGCTATATGAGGACCAGTGGCCTGACAGAGTGTAAAATGTGTGTGGGTGCAGTACCAATTCCAGACTCAGATTTGAGGGGGGCAGTGTTGCGCACACACTCGCACACACTGAAATAAAATTTTCATGTATAGTAGGGTGCACTTTAATTTTTGCACCAGGCATATTAGCAATGTCTCCTGAGTTCTTTGTATGGTTAATTTTGTGGGGACCAGCATTTTGGACCTCACATAGATTTGGGGCCCCACACTGTGAGTGTGCCATCGGGACGCGGTCCCCAAATAGATAGGTAAGCAAACACACACACACACACACTTCATATACGCAAACAGACGCATCAAACGCTATAGCTATATCGGCAAAATCCACAGAGCAAGCACATGAACGGGGCCGCTTCAATACAATAAAAATGGACTTTAAAAAAATCAACTGCGTCAACACCTTATATCAAATATTAGTAGAAGGAGGCGCTACTTCTACTCTCCAAGTGTTCTCTAAATTTGAGTATCGGCAAGGACAGCAATACACAGAGTCTGATGACATGGAATACTCAATCCATTCGTGAATCGTATACGCTTGTGCCGAAAAACATCTTCCATTCCGGGTAATTTTTTGTCTTGCTAATAAGTTGATGATGCGGATTTTGACTCGTCATGTGTATGTTATTTAGTTTTCTTTAAAAACCCTTGTATTTTACCAGGTTTTTCGTTTAATTTTCCAATTAGCTAGCTAACTATTAAGTTAACTTACTTACGCTACCTCTGAATCCTAGTGAGCTGCACTTCGTCACTCCTTTGCGTACTCGCTCTCGATCCGAATCACACGACTCGGATCGAGAGTCTGGCTGCATCAAATAATCCCCTTGTTGCCTGGATCCGATCTGTGATATAAAAGTTTTTGTAGGCTTCTGCACTCTTCGTTCTATGCACTTCATGCACTTTTGTTCTATACTATTTATGCACTTTGTAGGCTACTACTCACTTCCGTATGCCATGTATGGGGCGGAAGTTAGTATAATGGTTAAGGAGCTGGACTTGTAACTGAAAGGTTGCAGGTTCGATTCCCAGGTAGGACACTGCCGTTGTACCCTTGAGCAAGGTACTTAACCTGAATTGCTTCAGTATATATCCAGCTGTATGAATGGATAAATGTAATAAGAAGTTGTGTAAGTCGCTCTGGATAAGAGCGTCTGCTAAATGCCTATAATGTAATGTAATGTAATGTAAATGTAGGCTGTCTTTGTTGCAGTGAACATTTAATATCAATACAATTCTTTTTCGCTTAAAATTGGCTCAAACAACTTTTTATTCACCACCATAAAGGCTGTATGCGTTAGATTTTTTGGCTGGTAAAAAAAATTTTGGCAGGTAGATTTTGTAATTTACTAGATATTTGGCCGGTGGGCTAAAAAGTTAATTTTGGACCCTGATTATGACATTGACATTGGCGACAAACGATATGAAGAAAATGTCCAGAGCATTCTTAAAGCCAGGTCAAACTCTGACCTACTAAGCCCCCCTCCACCACCTCACCCCCACCCACTTCCCCACTCCCATACTCACCTTTCCCTATCTCCTTACCCCCTGCCTCTCCCTTTGGCTCCCCTACCCCCTCGCCTGCCTACTCTCTCAGACCGTCCGTTGCCCCCTGCTGGCCCCCCTCTCTCACTCCTTCCTGATCCCCCGCTGCCCCTTCCAGGGCATCCACCCCTAAGCCTTCCAGAGTATTTCCCCTGTTACCCCCCTGACTTCCTACATCCCCCTACCCCCCTTGACCCTGCTCCCCCTAGATCTCAGCCCTGCTGAAAGCCCGGAAGCCCTTCATTCTGTTAGCAAAAGAGTCCGAGCAATCCCTAAACAGGTGTGAGGCCTCCCAGCATAGGTTGCATTTCCGCCCGGTTGAGCAGTCCGCCGCCAAATGCCCTATCTCCCTGCACTTACTGCATACGACCGCCTTACACGCTTCTGCAAGGTGGCCGTAGGCCCCACACTTCCTGCAGAGCTTTGGCTGTCCCTGATAGTAAACGAGCCCTCTATTATCTCCCAACACTATCATTGACGGCAGGCCAGCATACCCATTTGGATCCTCAAAAAGACAAATTGGCACCCGCCAGGCACACGTCCAGATCCCATCCACGTCAAACATCTTTTGTGGTGGCCCTCTCACCAAGCAGAAGCGGCTCACCCACCGCACCAAATCCGCCTCTTCCACTGTCTCATTGTACATGCGTATAATAACTGTTTTTACATTGTCGTCCGTTAGCCGTTCTACAGAAAACATTTCAAACTTCTCTTTCACAGATTCAAACTTGGTCAAAAACAAGGCCAGCAGCTGTGTCGACCTGAAGCTAACGTCGAAACCCCTCCCCTGATGGAGCATGACTAAACAATTGATTTAAGCTTGTTGGAAATCCAGCACATCCCTTAAAAACTTTCTGGAGAAATCCAGTCGGGATAATTCCCACAAGCGTCCATATTTTCACAGCAGTGTCTCCGGATGCCAGTACGAGCAGCCGACATTATAAAAGACTGCGTCGCACACAATCAACAAACAAATTAAAGCAAAAAGCCAGAAAGCAGGCACAGTGCCCCGAAGGGCCTTACCTCCAAAACAAACTGTTTAAATATAACATCTAATTTGAACACAAAACATAGGAGATCCCATCCTCCACCACCTGGCACATTGTCACACTTCAGACATATTCCCCCCCCACAAAAACCAAAACACCGTGCGCGTCAGGTCCCTCCGCAAACCCAGTGGCATCACATACACCCTCGCCAGGTCTAATAGCGAGGGAAGCACATCTGCCTTCAGCACCAGGACTTTACCGCTTATGGTCAAGTGCCTCCTTGACCACAAGCCCAATTTCCTCCTCACCCCTGCCAACCGCCTCTCCCAGTTGTTTTTTGGCATCCCCTTCTCCTTTAGAGTGCTGGTCCGAGCTACAATACAACAGAAAAAAGAAAAAAAAACACGCAGGTCAAGAACGAAAATATTTTTTTCCACTTACCCAAGATGCAACTTGCCAAAATGCTAATTCAGGAACCGCCCACTATCTCCACCATCACATGGTATGTGGTTAAGAGAAACCCGGGCACGCATGTGACCTCTCATCATCGCCAGGTGCCAGCCCTTTCTCGGCACCTGGCCGGCAGGCTCAGGGTTGGAGCTGGTGATGAGGGTGGTGGCAGCGACGGCAGTGGAGGAGGCGGTCTGTCTGTGGAAAAGGGAAAAAACATGCTTATTACACAAAAGCCTGCTTTATTTGTGACATCAATTAAATCGTTGATTCATTGATTTAATTACATTTCTTAAAACTAGCAACTTTTCTTTTCTTGCTCAAAATCAGGGAAAGTTGCACCGTTAATGGCTATGTGCAGGGCCGGGTCGACGCGTGGAGCCATTGGAGCCAGCTCTTTCTTCGACTCCCTGTTCAAAAAATCTGCTTAATATGTGGTCCCCTGATAGAGCACGTAATGGACATTAAAGTTATAAGAACAGACAGACACTAAAATTTGACCTGAGCTATCAAACAGCCGAGAAGCTATAACCCACAAACGGCCACCTGCTCACTTCTGCCACCTAGGGGCCAAGGGGGGGGCGTCAACTCGGCTTGGCTCCGCCACCCTGCGGAGCAACCTACCTACCTACCTACCTACCTACCTACCATCACTCTCCTTTGAACACCAGCAAAGTTGGCCCGTCCAGTGGACGGAGCATCCAAAAATAGCACAAACCCGGGCGTGTTCCTCTCCACGGAAATCTTTAGTAAAATTGTCTTTTATTGGTTTAAAAGTCATTCCAATAAACACATTTACACTCATAAAACCATTCCATTTCATTTTTCTTTACAGTTCAAACACACACTTCATCACATTTATTTTCAATAAAAAAGGATTAATTTAAGGGGGAATTCCCCAGTTAAAAACATTCAAGACACGAAAGACACCACAGAAATGACATTATTTACAAGACAAAAAGGAAAACAAGCAATGTTCACACGGACAGTGAAGTGCGAAAAAAAAAGGGCACATGAGTGCCCGGGTTGTGTCGGGTGGGCTACATGTCCATAGTCTCTCTCTCTCTCGTCCATGTGTGGTGTGGTGGGGTGGTGGGGGGTGGACTATATAACAAGTTCTTTCCAGTGGTCCACCCCCCATTTCTCTCTGGCCAGGCGCTGATTTTGTGCAAAGTCCACCATAACGCCGTCCTGGAGGAGGTTCTGCGTCCTCCTCCCGAGAGTGACAAGGTCCACTGTTGTTTTTTGGTAGACCTTGATGTTCCTCGCCTCCCACAGGACCTGCTTAACGGTATTGACGATCCTCCACTGACGCTGGAGCTCAGGTGTTCGGCATCCTCCTCTAGGCCCGTGGAGGACACTCTCAGCAGTCAGGGAGGATCTGGGCAGCAACCTGTTACGGGAGACAGAGGAAACAACAAGGCCCCAGACCCGTCTGGCCACGGAGCACTCCCAGAACAGATGGTATACATGTTCTGAGTCTGCATCCGTGGGGGCAGCGCTCGGTCAGGGCTAAGTGCCGCCTATACATGAAAACCCTGGTGGGGAGACACATGTGGGCAGACATCCAGGCAATGTCTTTCTGTTTGTTTGTAATACATTTATTCAAGACATTTGCCCAGATTATAGACGGGTCCAGGGCCGTGTTGCCCCTCGGGAGTGTCATAGTCTCAGAAGATCGTAAATGAGCCATGATGATTATATAACTCCACGAGGTCAGCCCGGCCCTGGGCAGTCCCGTTCTAAAGGCAAAGTCCCTCAAGGCTCGATATACATGTGGGGGGTCCCAGCTATAGGGTGTGGGGGGTCCCAGCTATAGGGTATGGTCAGGTCCAGCACACACAGGCCCATCGTCCTGAGGAAGGGAGTGGCATAGTACCTAGCAAAGGTACCAGAGGCCTTCTCAACCTTCCTAGTATTCTGGACCAGTGTGGCCAGACCCTGCACCAAAATGATATTAACTATGTCTGGAACCCCCCTGCCCCCATTCCTCTCCTCCTTGAGGAGGGTGGTTCTTTTTAATTTTTCCATATGACTCCCCCAGACAAAGCGAAAGGCCATTCTAGCAATTAATTTGCTAGTGGCCTTGTCTGGGGGAAACACCCTCCCCACATAGAGAAGAATGGGTAGGACTATTGCCTTCAGGACCAGGATCTTACCCGTCTGAGTCAGAGGCCAGGGAGTGACCGGTCATAGGTGGGCCTATTTTGGAAGGTGATGGGTCGTGAAAGGGTTTCTTTTTGATGTGTGTGTGATGGAGATGGTTTGCTAGGGCATGGTGGAGGTTCTGGTCTGCTTAGCGAGTCTGTAGTTTGGCTTGGGTTGATTATTATTGGTTGGGTTTGTCGTTTTGGTTGAATGCTTTGGCGGGCTATTGCTGGGTTTGGGGGTTGACCGGGTTTCTCTGTTGGGGATGTATTGTTGCTTTTGCCCTTCCTTTTCCGTTTTGCAATCTGCCAAGGGGTTGGTGTATCAGATAAGTCGGTGTCTGTGCTCGAGGAGTCTGACTCCTCCAACGTGATGGGGGTGTCGGAGTCAGGCTCCTCTTTAACTGTAGTGACTGTTTGTGGGGGTAGTGTATTTTCCGGAGGATCTGTGGGTGGGGGAGGTCCAGTGTGGGTCGTGTTCAGGGGGGTTGGTGCAGTGTCTAAAGTGGCGGTGAGGTTTGTTCCAGACTGTGGGGGGGACGTGACTGGGGTTCTGGTTCTGGGCGCTGGGATAGGGGTCGGCGGTCAGGTCAAGCCACTGCTACCTGCCTCGCCCCAAAAGGCTCAGCGTTTGAGGTTTAACAGGCCGCGGTCAAGCCACTGCTACCTGCCTCGCCCCAAGCGCTGGTCGCGATCCGGCCTTGTCCGCCGGTCTGGCTTCCACCCACAGCCGCGGTCAAGCCACTGGTACTGCGGGTCTCCACCAGACCTTCAGGGAAGAAGAGGAAAGGGGTAGAGAGAGAAAAGAGAGAGAGAGAAAGCACAAACACACCCAAGACACAATCCAGCCGACAAACACTCACAAGTAGTGTGAGGCGAAAGATTTATTTATTTATTTTTTTTAAATAAATTTTTATTAAATATATACAAAATTTACATGTCAATTTTTACATTTCACACGATGTACAATCCATAAACAGTGTAGTGCTAACCTACCTGTCCAAATCTTTCCCATGATTTATACAGAGAAAAAAAACCAAAAGAAACCAACAACACTTGTGACCAGCGGTCCCCTCCGGACCAGAGAGCGAAAGGTTCTCAAAAAAAAAATAAAAAAAATAAATAAAACAAGGAAACCCTTCATATATATATATATATATAGTGCACACGAAAAACCACTTTAAAATTCGTATGGCCCCGCTCCCTTTTGCACAAGGCAGCCTGTGTCTTAAATAACGGACTCCACCCCGCCCCCCTTCAAAAACACAAAGACCCAGCAAACACCCATTTTCATTTCGTCATTTAGTCCATCCCCACTATCCTCCATGCCATGGTTCCCCACATGCCGCGGGCTTTGTCCTGTCCCCATCGCCGACAGTCCTTCCTGCAGTAGTCTTTTATGTCAGCTTTGGCCATCCGCCACACTGCCTCCGGAGACCAAACTTTTGCTTCCCGCTCTGCCAAACACCTCGCTATCCACAGTGCCTCTCGGCATGAGTTGATCGAGAGCCACATGGCTCTCCACCTGGACCTCTCCATCTCGTCCCGGCCCCTACCATACAGCACCCGCCGGTAGTCCATTTCGCCCTGTCCCAAAAACTGCTTTAGCAGTGGGTGGGCCCGTTTCCACAGGGCCTTGGCAGGGCCACAGTCCCACAGCAGGTGACGGATGGTTTCTTCTTTTGTACAGGTTTCTTGGGGGCACTCCGCAGTTCTAGCCATCTGGCGAGCATGGAGGACAGCATGCGTCGGCAGGACTCTGTGGGCAATTATCCACGCCAGGTCTTTGTGTTTGTGAAGCAGGTCTCGATGGGTCACCGCCTTCCAGACTTCTTTCTCCTGCCCTAAGGACAGTCCCCGCACTGGACACATGGGTTCCCTGCCCTGCACAAAAGAGAGGATGGCCTTATGATTGGTTAGAGTGCCCACCCCCTCCCCCTCCAAACCAATTTTTTTTAAAAACCCTTCCATCGGTTTATAAATAGCTGGCATTGTGAAAGCGACTGGCACAGTGAGTGGCACATGTAAAATCCCCAGCCGCCTCATGTACCCCCCCATAAAAAACCTTACAAAATAAGAGGCTTTATTTTCCCCTGACACACATAAAGACACATGCAGTGCAGTAAACATGCTCATTAAAACCCGGTAAAAATCCGGGGCTCCCCTTCCCCCTTTCCCCAGGTCCCTCTTTACCCACTCCCTCCTCAGCCGCTCCCACCCCCCACCCCACAAGAAACGAAACATACACCGTTCGAGACGGGACAACACAGATTGTGGCGGAACAAACACACACCCCACAAACAAAAACAAAGGCAGCAGCACAGATTTTATTATTAGTATCTTTCCCTCGAAAGTGAGCTTTCTTAGCCGCCAAAAGTTCAGCCTCCGCTCAGCCTTTCCCAAGGTTTTAACCCAATTTCCCCCCCCCCGCCCTTCTGAGTCAAAAGTTAGCCCCAGGACCCGCATGTCCCCCGTATCTGCCACCAGGGGGAGTGCTTGGCGATCCTTCTCCCCCCAGTTTCCAAACAGTTTCAAGGCGGATTTTCCCCTGTTGAGCCTCGCCCCCGAGGCCTGACCAACCCAGTCCGTCATTTCTAAAACCCGGGTCACCGACCTTGCATCCCTACATAAAACTGTCACGTCGTCCATGTAAAAAATACACCTGGCCTCCCTCCCCCCACTTCCCGGGATTTTTAGCCCCATAATCCAGGTATCCCTTCTCAGAACCTGCGCTAGTGGCTCCATACAGCAAACAAACAGGAGTGGGGATAAGGGACACCCCTGGCGGACCCCGCAATTCACTGGCACTGCTTTGGTTTGGAACCCATTTACTAAAATTGTACTCCTCGCCCCCGCGTACAGGAGTCCCACCCGTGCTATAAAGCCCGCCGGAAAGCCCATTTTTTGCAGTACCGCAAACATGTACTGGTGCGAGACCCGATCAAAAGCTTTCTCGAAGTCTAAATTTAAAACAGCTAGCTTCAAAAGTCTGTCCCTCGCAAAACAGATGGCGTCCCTCACCAATATCAGGCTGTCCGTGATCCTCCTTCCTGGCACTGCACAGGTCTGATCCGGGTGTATCAGTCCCCCTAAAACAGTCCTCATTCTCAAAGTTAAAATTTTGCTAAAAAGTTTAAGGTCAAAATTTAAAAGTGTTTTAGGTCGCCAGTTCTTAATGTCTTTTTGCTCGCCCTTTTTAAAGAGGAGCGTGACCACCCCATCTCCAAAACTCTCTGGGAAGTATTCCCTCTTGTCAAATTCTTTAAAAACAGTCACTAAGTCCGGTCCTACTAAGTCCCAAAAAGTCAAATAAAACTCTAGGGGGAGCCCATCCATCCCTGGTGACTTCCCCTTCTTCAGAGATCTCAAACTTTCTGTCAAGTCCGTGAGCCCCAAAGGTGCGTCCAACAGTGTGCCCTCCTCTACCACCTTCTCCACTGTCTCCAACACCTCTCCCATTCTCTGTTCCAACACCTCCTTCCTCCCAAACAGGTTGGAATAAAATGTTTCCACCACTCCCTTTATCCCTTCTATATCCACCACTTCCTCCCCATCCTCCCTCCGTAGGCCCTTCATGAGGGTCCCTCGCGACATTACCTTCCTAAAAAATTACCGGGAGCAGGTTTCCCCCTGGTCGATCTCCCTCTCCCGACACCTAAAAAATATCCCCTTGCTCCGGGCTGTGGCCATTTCTGACATCAGCTTCCTCGTCTCATCCACCTCTGCTCTAAAATCGAAGCCCCCCAGTAGAAGGGCAGAGTACCGACTCAGTCGCCTCTGCAGCCCCGACCACACCCGTCGCTCCCTTGCCCGTTTTGCCTTGCCTGCTTCTATAAAAAAAAAAAAACATTTCCCCTTTATCCCCACCCACCAGTCAGCCTTTGTGCTATACATATCCTGGAGGGACTGCCAACTCAAGTATTGTGCCCTGAACTCCTCCACCACCCTCTTCACAACCAGGGAACCTATTACTAACGAGTGGTCCGAAAAGAACACTGGTGATATGCTCACGGCTGACCCCACCATATCCCGTGTGAAAATAAAATCGAATCTGGATGCCCGGGTTCCATCCGGGCTACATCAAGTTAGCCCAGCCTGGTCAGGGTGTAGGGATTTAAAAAGATCGGTCAAACCAAAATCTTTTATTATTGTCTTTAGTAGCCCTGAGGTTTTGTCCAAACCCAGACCCTCTCCACCCCCCATACGCCCTTCCCTTTCTAGCGGACAATTAAAATCACCCACTAACAACAGTGGAGCCCTCCCCAACAGGTGAGGGGACACCCTGTGAAATAAATCAAAACGGTCCTGTACACATGCAGGTGCATATACATTTAGTGCTTTGAAAATCACGCCACCAAACTTTAAAAAAATAACCATTGCTCTCCCTGCCCCCACCACCGTGTGCTCCACCACCTCCACCCGTTTGTTGCGGATTAAAACCGCTACCCCATCGGCCCGATTTTCCTCTGACCCGCTCCAAAAACAGGGTCCATGGGGCCACCTCCTCTCCCATTCCTGATAGGAGGAGCGGAAAGGTAGGCCGCACTCCTGCAAAAAAACAATGTCCGCATTCATGTTCCCCAAATAGGACAACACCGCCTGCGCCCTCCCCGCCGTCTTTATCTTGCGGACATTCAAGGATGCCACGGACAGAGACACCTGCATTAGGATGGAGAATTTTGAACACAAACATTACATCACTCACAACAAAAACCCCCCCTCCCCCATCCTCCTCACCCGTGAGGCCTCCTCAACAGGCCCGGCCTCATCCGCTGACGACTCCCCCCCCCCGCGTATGGTTGCTCGTTTGGGGACATTTGCGGAAAAAACCGAGAGGACCCAGAGGAATCACTCTCTGACAACTCCTCAAACTCCCGTCCCCCCCCCCTCCCTTTCTTCTTTACAGCCCCCTCTTGCCCTAAACCAGCCACCTCCACCGCCAATCTCTTCAGTGATGCCATCACTGCCTCCTTTGACCCCTCAAAACCCTCCCCCAACACCTCCATATCCATGGAACCTGTATCTGAACCCTCCTCCCCCTCGGCTTCCTCTATAACAAGTACCTGGCTCCCTATCTCCTTCCCTCCTTCAAAACTCTGAGTCTGTTTCAAAAACTGGCCCACCAGACCTCCCTCTGCCTCCTCACTCTCACCCACCTCCCCATTCCCCTTATCTCCCTTCCCTATCTCCTTTCCCCCCGCCTCTCCCTTTGGCTCCCCTACCCCCTCACCCACCTCCTCTCTCTGACCCTCTGTCACCCCCTGCTGGTCCCCCTCTCTCACTCCTTCCTGATCCCTCCCTGCCCCTGCCCAGGCCTCCACCCCTAAACTCTCCAGAATCTTTCCCCTGTTTCCCCCCTGACTTCCTACATCCCCCTCCCCCCTTGACCCTGCTCCCCCTGGTTCTCCGCCCTGCTGAAAACCCGGAGGCCCTTCGTCCTGTTTGCAAAGGAGTCCGGGCAATCCCTAAACAGGTGCGAGGCTTCCCCACAAAGATTACATTTCCGCCCGGTTGGGCAGTCCGCCGCCACATGCCCTATCTCCCTACACTTACTGCATACGACCACCTTACATGCTTCTGCAAGGTGGCCGTAGGCCCCACACCTCCTACAGAGCTTTGGCTGTCCCTGGTAGTAAACCAGCCCTCTGTTCTCTCCTAGCACGATCATTGATGGCAGGTGCTTCAAACCCGCATACCCCTTTGGATCCTCCAAAAGCCTAATTGGCACCCGCCAAGCACATGTCCAGATCCCATCCACATCAAACACCTTCTGTGGTGGCCCTCTCACCAAACAGAAACGGCTCACCCACCGTAGCAAATCCGCCTCCTCCACTGTCTCATTATACATACGTATAAAGACAGTTTTTATTTTGTCATCTGTTAGCCGTTCTACAACAAACATTTCCAACTTGTCTTTTACTGATTCGAATTTGGTCCAGAACGAGGCCAACAGCTGCGCCGACCTGAAACTCACATCGAAGCCCCTCCCCTGAGGGAGCACAACGAGGCAATTAATTTCAGCTGGTTGGAACCCCAGCACATCCCTTAAGAATTTTCTAGAAAAATCTAGTCTGGATAATTCCCACAACCTACCATCTTTCTCCTTCAAATTAAACCGGACACAGCAGTGTCTCCGGATGCCAGCACGAGCAGCTGACATCCTAAAAGACTGCGTCCCACACAATCAAACAAACAAATTAAGGCAGAAAGCCAGAATACAAAAGGCACGGTGCCCCGAAGGGCCTTACCTCCAAAACGACCTCCCCTTCTCCTTAAAAGTGCTGGACCGAGCTACAATACAACAGAAAACACCAAAACCATACAGGTGAAGAAACAAAAAAAATATATAAATATTTTATTCACTTACCCAAAATGCAACTTTCGAAAATTCTAAATCCGGAAACGCCCACTATCTCCACCACCACACGGCACAAGCTGAATAGAAACCCGGGCACGCATGTAACCTCTTGTCGTCGCCAGGTGTCAGCCCTCTCACAAAAGCCTGCTTTATTTGTAACATCAATTCAATTCATTCATTAAAAAAAAAAAAACATTTCTTTAAAAATTGCTTTAAAAAGAAACTTTTAAATTACACTGGCAAATATAAAAAAATCAAACATACAGCTTCTTAATACACAACACAATACTTTTGACCCTATTTTGATTCCATAATCGGGCCGTTAGCAGCACAACGTAACGCTTTGACTGACAGGCAGACGGTTAGTTATTGGCTGCGATTGAAAGAAGGGCATGGCAAAGACCGAATTTCGATATGAAAGGATTTATAACAATTTATATCTTATTTTAAACCGGCACAGTAATCTTATGAATTGAAATTTTATTTTATTTTATTTTATTATTATTTTTTGCATTTTCCATTTTCCTCTCCCTTCCAATTGGCCCCCCTGGCGCCCCCTGGCGGCCCCCCGTTGGGTCGCGGCCCCCACTTTGAAAACCCCTGCTTTAGAAAACCCCCACCAAACCCACACATTGCCATAATGTCAAACATAAAGCAGTGCTGCACCCTATCAAACGCTTTTTTCACATTGAGACTTGCCACTATCAGAGGCAAGCCCCGATCATCCACCCATTCCAGCACATCTCTCACTAGCTGAAGGTTGAACACCGCTGTCGACCCCTCCACCCCACATGTCTGGTCTTCGTGGACCAGAAAAGGCATTGCAAGCCGCAGCCTCCCTGCCAGCACCCTAGCAATAACCTTGTAGTCCACAACCAATAATGTTACCGGACGTCAGTTTTTTAAATGCGTCGCATCCCCCTTCTTGAAGAGGAGTGAAACCACCCCCTCCCGCATTGTTGGTGCCAACTCCCCCCTCAAAAACTCCTCCTTCACCACTTCAAACAGATCGGGCCCCAAAACCCCCAGAATTTTACATAAAATTATTTAGGCAGCCCGTCTTTCCCCGTCCTTCATACCCATCAGAGCCTGGTGCAGCTATTCTAGGCTCACCGGCAACTCCAAAGCAGCCCGCACCCGCTCCTCTACCAATCACAAACATTTTTCGCCTACCCTCCTATCCATTTCCATTTCTACAAACAGCTCAGTGGCTATACTCACCATTTCAGCCGTCTCCTTACACACCTTCCCGTCCGTCCCCTGCAGACTCCCCATCACCCTCTTGGATCTAGCTGCCTGCGCTGTCTGGAAAAAATATGCAGAACACCTTTCATCCTTTTCCTGGCTCTCCCCCTGACACTTAAAAGAATACTGCCGTGCCCTGCCCTCAAAATAATGCCTCATCTCCTCCTTCGCTTTTGCCCAGCGCTCCCTATCAAACCCACCCCCTGCATTCCAGGCTGCATACAGGTTTGCTAATTCCCGCTGCAACCTTTCAAAATGGCGCCTTTCCCTCCTCCTTTTACCCCTACAGTATGCCTGCACCCACCCCCTAGTGCGCTTCTTCATCATTTCCCACCAGTCAATCCTGAAACAAAAAAAGGGCTTTAAAAGACCCCAACTCTTATACACACGAATGAATCTAACACAACAATTCTCCTATAAGACCCGCACATTGAACTTCCAGTATCCCTTCCCAAACACAAGCACATCGACGCTCAAAGCCACCACCACTGCAGTGTGGTCGGAAAAGAACACTGATATAACTTCTGCAGAGAGCAATTTTTGTCCCCCCGGCACAAACACAAAATCCAGCCTGCTTTTGGACCCTCGCAAATTACCCCAGGTAAACCCTGGGCCCCCTGGATGAAAAGAATCAACCAACTTAAACCTTTTGATGACTCAGAATCCCCCCCATAAAAACTAACATTGAAATCCCCTCCCAAAATAATAATGCGGTTTTTAGCCAAAACCAGATCGAATCCCAAAAACAATTCCCTTCATCCTGATGGCACAGTTGGAGCGTAAACATTTATCATGCCCAGCTTTATTCCTCCTCCAATCAGCATCCACCACCAGCACCCTCCCGTGCACTAAAGAAAAACTTTTTTTCCCCAACAAAATCCCAACCTCTGAGAAATGTACCACCCCACACTCCAAAAGGAATTTCCCCTCGCCCACTCCCCAAAAACATCTTAGTGTCCTCCTCCAAGCGCAGATGTACTTCCTGGAGGAAAAACACAGCCGCTTTTCCAGTCCAGGAACTGGAAACCCCCCCCCCCCCCTCTTCTGCCCCCCGCCAAACCCCTTACATTGCAGGTCATTACCGATAAGACGGCCATTATGCAGGTCACACAGAAAAGGAAACACAAACACATACAACCAACAATTTACCCTCTCAATCCCCACTCTCCCCAAAACCCACCCCCATCTTCTCCTCACTAAAATAAGCCACCTCTTTTTGCCCTGTTGTTGAGAAAGGCCCCACATTTTCATACCCCCCCCCCCCCTCTGACAGTGGTGATGAGGAGTCTCCCTCAGGACCCTCCTCACTCCCCTCGCTCATCGCCCTCTCGGAATCCAACGGTGGCCCCACTATCTTCACCTTCTTGATTGGGAAGACTTCCTCCGCTGCCCTCCCCCCAGCCCAAACGACGGTCCGCCTCCTCCAAAGAAGCCAATCCACCCCAATACTGCGCATCTGCTTTATCACCTCCCTCACCACCTCTATTGCCTCGCCCTCCTTCACATCCCCCAGCACCCCCGAACAGGAAATCCCTTCTGAGGCTGTGCCCACCGAGCCCTCTGCCACCGCTTCCTTCTCCTTCTCTGCCATCATCGACAGCTTTCCCACAGCTGCCGCTTGGACCGCCAACGGCGCCTCTTGCACAGCCTTCTTTTGCTCCACCTCCTCAGCAGGGGTCACCACCACTTCAACCGAACCCACCTCCACAGAAGACTTCTCTGCAGCCCAATCAGCAACCTTGCCTTGAGCTCCAGCCTTTACTTTTGCCTGCTCCTCCACTTGGGGGCAAAACCTGGACCGGCTCTGGATCAGAAGCCACCCCACCAGAACCGGATGCCTCCTGCGCTGCACCACTTTCTCCACCAGGGGGCTGTTTCCCCATCTGCACAGCCTCCACAAATGACTTCTTGCACTCCGGGCAGTTCCGGACCAGGTGTTCCGAGCTGCCACAAAGATGGCAGCTCTTCTCCCTGCTGCAGTCCCTGGCCACATGGCCCTGCTCCCCACACAGACTGCAAACAAAGGGCAATCTTTCGCCATGTGACCGTATCTGCGGCAGTATGTTGGTAGGCTTGCGTAAGTAAGGTGACTCCTATCTGGCCTGATGGAGAACACTGCTGGTAGATGCCTCACTCCACCAACACCCCCGGCATCCCTCATGAGCCTCACCAGGAACTGTCTTTTACCGTTCCACACTCCAAATGCATTTTTTCCTCTGGCTTCTGGCTTCAGCACGGTGCAGTACTGGTCCAAAACAATTTACACATCCCTCGCCCGCACAAAAGGATTATACATTAAAACTGTGACTAACTTTACATCAAATGAAAAAAGTGGCTCCAACACAATCCCGGAAAAAACTTCACTTGAACCCCAAGCTTTGTAACATTGAAAACACTCCAAACAATGTGCTTCACTATCCAACATGAAATCAAAAAAACCCACGTGACTGGTATTCTTGAATGCAGTACATTCTTGTGACATCCACCGAAAAACACTTCTGAAAATATCCACCACCACATTCTGCAAATCCACCTCCTGCCGACGTGGCTGTGCGACTATCACACGCAACGTATTGTGGCGTTGCACCCCACCAGTTGAGAACTCCGGTGCCGTGCCTTCCATTCTCCCATCTCCTGCGCCTTCACTCTCGAAAACACACTTGCTTCACTTCACTGATTTGTTTTTTTTTAAATAATTTTTTGATTAAATCCATACAAGATTCACACGTCAATTTTTATATTTCATACGCTGGACAAAACCCCGAACAGTGTAGTACTAGCCTACCTGTCCAAACATTTCCAATAATTTACACAGAAAAAAAAACATATGACCAGCGGTCCCCTCCGGACTAGAGAGCAAAAGGGTCTCAAAAAAACAAAGAAAACATTTCTAGATACAGGTGCAAATCAAAAAAATTTGAATATCGTGAAAAAGTTCAATATTTTTTGTCACTCATGTCAGAAAGTGAAACTCATATATTATATAGATTCATTACACAGAGTGAAATATTTCAAGCCTTTATTTCTTGTAATTTTGATGATTATGGCTTACAGCTAATGAAAACCCAAATTCAGTGTCTCAGAAAATTAGAATATTACATAAGATCAATAAAAAAGGATATTTTAAACAGAAATGTCAGCCTTCTGAAAAGTATGCTCATTTCTATGCACTCAATACTTGGTTGGGGCTCCTTTTGCATGAATTACTGCATCAATGCGGTGTGGCATGGAGGCGATCAGCCTGTGGCACTGCTGAGGTGTAATGGAAGGCCAGGTTGCTTTGATAGCGGCCTTCAGGTCGTCTGCATTGTTGGGTCTGGTGTCTCATCTTCCTCTTGACAATACCTAGATTCTAGAGAATCTATGGGGTTCAGGTCAGGCGAGTTTGCTGACCAATCAAGCACAGTAATACCATAGTCATTGAACCAGCTTTTGGCAGTGTGGGCAGGTGCCAAGTCCTGCTGGAAAATGAAATCAGCATCTCCATAAAGCTTGTCAGCAGAAGGAAGCATGAAGTGCTCTAAAACGTCCTGGTAGATGGCTGCGTTGACTGTGGACTTCAGAAAACACAGTGGACCAACACCAGCAGATGACATGGCACCCCAAAGCATCACTGACTGTGGAAACTTCACACTGGACTTCAAGCAACGTGGATTCTGTGCCTCTTCACTCTTCCTCCAGACTCTGGGACCTTGATTTCCAAATGAAATGCAAAATTTATCTGAAAAGAGGACTTTGGACCACTGAGCAACAGTCCAGTTCTTTTTCTCCTTAGCCCAGGTAAGACGCTTCTGACGTTGTCTCTGGTTCAGGAGTGGCTTGACACGAGGAATGCGACATTTGTAGCCCATGTCCTGGATTCTTCTGTGCATGGTGGCTCTTGATGCACTGACTCTTGAATGGATATTGCTTGACAATCCTCTCAAGGCTGCGGTTATCCCTGTTGCTTGTGCACCTTTTCCTACCACACTTTTTCCTTCCACTCAACTTTCTATGAATATGCTTGGATACAGCACTCTGTGAACAACCAGCTTCTTTAGCAATGACATTTTGTGGCTTGTGGGGTGGGGGCTATGTGTTATGTGTTTTGACTATTATGCTGTGTTATTGTTTTTTGTATTGTTTTAGTCATGAGCGCACTGAAACAAATTCCTAACAACTTGTTGTATGGCAATAAATTATTGAATCTTGAATCTTACCCTCCTTGTGGAGGGTGTCAATGACTGTCTTCTGGACATCTATCAAGTCAGCAGTCTTCCCCATGATTGTGTAGCCTACTGAACCAGACCGAGAGACCATTTAAAGGCTCAGGAAACCTTTGCAGGTGTTTTGAGTTAATTAGCTGATTAGAGTGTGACACCATGAGTTTCCAACATTGAACTTTTTCACAATATTCTAATTTTCTGAGACACTGAATTTGGGTTTTCATTAGCTGTAAGCCTTAATCATCAAAATTACAAGAAATAAAGGC
Organism: Ilyophis sp. 1 JC-2022; assembly: GCA_022702515.1. NCBI lineage: Eukaryota > Metazoa > Chordata > Actinopteri > Anguilliformes > Synaphobranchidae > Ilyophis > Ilyophis sp. 1 JC-2022. Next base: position 11,609,632 of record CM040401.1, read on the forward strand.
TTGAAATATTTCACTCTATGTGTAATGAATCTATATAATATATGAGTTTCACTTTCTGACATGAGTGACAAAAAATATTAAACTTTTTCACGATATTCAAATTTCTGAGCTGCACCTGTATATTGTACACACAAAGAAAATTACAACACTTCAAAATTGGTATGGCCCGATCCCTTTTGCACAAGGCAGCCTGTGTCTTAAATAAAAGACAACACCCTACCCCCCTTCAAAGACACAAAGTGTCAGGTTTGCGTTTAGAAAATAGAGAACCAAACGCGAAAGATAAGGATACAGAAAGCGTATCTAGATTAAGATACGCCACAGAAGCGGAATTAAACCGCACTAGTAAAGGAGGAACGCAAAAGCGGAAACAAAACTTCCTTAGCACAAGGCTAACTCAAAACAACCTCAAACGGAGGCGGAAATTCGCTTAAACAGCGAGAAACTAACAAACAAAGAAATGACCTCACGCACTAAATGATCTGCGTGTATCAGAGGTCTAGAACAGAAAAGAAATTAATCAAAATAGCAAGCCTGTAACTACAGCTCTCGTAGTTTTCTTTCTTTACAGTTTTTATAAACCCTATACGGCTTTCTAGTCCTACTGCAACGTCAATATAGAAGCACCGGAAAGCGGAAGTCAAGCTCTATTTATAGCCGACGGAAACCAGACACAGGTGTAGGAGATAATGACCTGGAGAGATCCAAACACCGGGACGGCGGAAGAAAAAATCCGATAGAGCTTCAAACGACGCCAAACGAAAAACAAAGGTAGAAAACAAAAAGAGACAGCCACTACCCATGACACAAAGACCCAGCAAACCCACTGGGGGTTCATTTAGTCCATTCCCACTATCCTCCATGCCGTGGTTCCCCACATGCCGCGGGCTTTGTCCAGTCCCCATCGCCGACAGTCCTTCCTGCAGTAGTCCTTTATGAAAGCTTTGGCCATCCACCACACTGCCTCCGGAGACCGAAATCTTACTTCCCTCTCCGCCAAACACCTCGCACAAACACAGAGCTTCTCGGCACGAGTTGATTGAGAGCCACATGGCCCTCCACTTGGATTTTTCCATCTCGTCATGCAGGTCCTTGGCAAGGGTGGCAGTCCCCATTCTGGACCGATGGTTTCTTGCAGGTCTCCGTGGGGTCACCGCTTTCCCAACAGTCCTCTGCCCTGGCCTAAATGGGCCCCGCAGAACACACAAATGGGGCCCCTGATGCGCACAATGAGAGCACAATGGCTGAGTGGTCCTGTTAGGTCCCAAAAAAACCCATGCAGCGGTATTTAAAGCAAATCGTGAAGGCGACTAGCGTATATGACAAAAACATCATCGGCGACTAGCACAGTGAGTGGACCCCCCCTGTAAAATCAGCTGCCTCATGTTACCCCCCCAATAAAAAAACACACAAAAAAAAGGACTTTTTCCCCCCCCCCTAACCACACAAAACACCCACAAAACAGAAGCTCCCCATCCACCCCCCGAAAAACCGCCCCCCTCCCCCCCCCCCCTCTCCCCAAGTCCCACCCAACCCCACACCCCCCACTGCCCCCACCTCCCACCCACACCCCCCACGACAAAACAAACATACACCGGGACAAACACACACCTCCACAAACAAAAACAAAGATTCCACCCACAAAAAACAACCCTCGAAAGATGAAAATCCTTAGCCGCAAAAAAACCTTAGCCAGGTTTTGCCCTTCCCTCCACTTTTACCTCCTTCCCCCCCCCGCCCTTTCAATCCCCCCCCGCCCCCCCCTTCTCAAGGGTGTTAACCAGGATCCCCCCCGCACCCGGTTTTGTTCCAGCCACACCCACTGTTGTTCTTTCAATTTCAAGGAGGATTTCCCCCTGCTGAGCCTTCCCCCCCCCCCCCTGCTGGCAACGGCGTACCAACCCGTCCCCAGTCCATCTTTTACACAACCGACATTTCCATCCAACCAAAAATACACCGTCATCCATGAAAAATCCATGTCTTGCCCCCACCCCCCCCCCCCTCCCGGGATTTTAAGCCCCGAATCCCAGGTCGTCTTTTCTCAGAACCTGCGCTTGCATAATGCAGCAAACAAATAGGGGTGGGGGGATAAGGGACCCGGACCCCGGGACGCAACGCACTAACACTTTGCGCTTTTGGAATAAACCATACTAAAAAAAAACTCCTACTAGCCCGCCCGCCTACAGGATCCTGCCCGTGTTCCCGAAAGCCCACCGGAAAGCCCCAGTTTTAGAGTACTGATGTTGTAGTAGCGAGCGATTGAAGAATGCCTTTTCAAAAACCAAAATCTACATTTAAAATTCAAAAGAAGTGTCTAGCAAAACAGCATGGCGTCTCTCACCAACCATCAAGCTGCTGTCCGTGATCTCTTCCTGACACTGAAAAACTGTGATCTGAGTGTATCAGACTCCCTAAAACAGTCCCTCATTCTCTAAGTAAAATAAAAAAAAAAGTTTAACCTCTTTGTTCAGATCAGACCGGCAAGAGAACCTTTTGCTCAACTGAGACATTCCTTGCTCCTGCAGCCAAACTATTAGTGGATAACACAAGCACTGTGTTTTAACTTTATTGGTAGACGATTTGCGACGATTTCTGGCCAAAGCGTAGTTTATAAAAAAAGTGTCACCGTGAAAAGCCCTGCTAACTCAAATGCAAAATAAACATGTGAAAGTATTCTCTCATTCTACCATGTATTCTACTTCCAATATATGCTACTAAATATTAAATTAATATACAATCCTACCATTGGTTTTACACATGGAGATGTTCCTTTCAAAATTCAGTGGTCATTTATTGTCTGGTACAATTAGTTTGAGAAATGTACAGCACTTTATTCTGCAATTACACTATCTGAAACATCGATTCGTAATACCCCCGTGCTCTGCTAGCCTGTCTCGTTCATTACAATTCGTTCTGGTTGAATTGTCGGCTCTTTTATTCAACAGAGTGCATTATAACCTTAGCAATGGTATATCCCAAGTCTTCTGGGGTGCTTTATACAATTTATTACCGTCCTGCGTATCGGAAGTTTTCGTTTTCAAGGTATCATATTACGCAAGCAGTATATAATAACGCACAAGGGAGAGGAAATTCCCCATGCCGACATTTAAAAGATTTTGCGTCTGAAATGCAGTTGATCTCACTGGCTACAGATAATAAGTTAAGTAAGTAAATTTTTCCACTCGAACACTGTCTTTCCAATATGATTGATAGACCCATTGTTATTTTCGCATTTTGAGCACATTTTACATACTGTAGTGCAATCATTAATTGTATGTTTGACGTAGCCTACCAATTTCCATTGAAAATAGAACATTTGGCAGCATTTTGCAGATGGTGGAATACTATTTTATTTTCATGTTATCATACATAATATAGGCTATGGCGTATATAGGCTACTTGTCACTTGTGGAATAGAAACTGCTCATTCCAATTTTCTGTGCGCTGATATGTGGTAGATTTAGGTAAAGATTTCCCTTAATCAAAATGACTAGAAATATTTTTAAAAACTACAGAGAAATGCAATCCCGCGGCAAAAGTATACATACTGTAGAGTACAGGAAAAAGGGATGTTTTATTGAGGTACAAGAGTGAATGATTAGGCTACATATTTAGGCGTATGTAACACTGTGATATCAATATTTTATCTTAATCCATCAGAAGAAGCAAATGTATATTCTTTATAATGGATAAAACAAATTCTATTAATTTTATGACATGTTTTGCATAGGGGTTTTGGACCCATAGATATCTACCCCCCTATACTGATGAAAATATAATAACTCCCACTTGAAAATGATGCAAAAGTGAGTTTTATGAGCCAAAACTGTTGATTTGTAAATATATCTCTTATTATTGTGTAGAGCAGTACACAATTTAGCCATTTGGATAGATTTGGAGACACTAATGGAAAACAGGGTACACTGCCTATATTTTGCATCAAAGACCTTTAGTAGATCTGCATATCATCCTCAGATTTTGCACACTTGTTTACATGACGTTTATGATCCAGGAAATGTATATATTTACCTGTTTGACTTATGTAGCTCTCAGTATTTTGTTGCAAACTAAAGAAATAGTTATTTTTTAGAATTTTTAAGTTTTGCTTGCATTTGTGGCACTTTATTTGGACTTAAATTATGAAAATAAACAAATCTAAGTTTATACTATAAATGGTACAACAGTCTTGTTTCATTTAAGCCATTTACCAAGTTCATGTGATGGTCACACCTGGAGTTATAAAGCCTTAAACAGAGCACCCCCTAAATAGATGAGAATTGACTACATTTGCCATCTGCGCAAAGGGGTTAAGGTCGAAATTTAAAAGCATTATAGGACCCCATTTCCTAGTCTTTCACCTCACCCTTTTTAAAGAGGAGCGTGACCACCCCCTCCCCAAAACTGTCTGGTAAGTACTCCATCCTGTCAAAGTCTTTAAAAACTTCACTAAGTCCGGTCCCACTAGGTCCCAAAACGTCAAGTAAAACTCTAGGGGGAGCCCATCCATCTCTGGTGACTCCCTTTTCTTAAAGGACTTCAAACTTTCCGTCAAGTCAGTCAGTTCCAAAGGCGTGCATCTAAAAGTGTGCCCCTCCTCTACCACGTTCTCCACAAACTCTAACACCTCTCCCACTCTGTTCTGACACCTCCTTCCTCCCAAACAGAATTTTTTTATCACTCCCTTTTTATCACTCCCTTATCCGTCCAATACCTCCCCATGCTCCCTCCGTAGGCCCTTCATAAGTTGAGACGTCGCTTTCCTAAAAAAAGTAACGGGAGCAGATCTCCTCTTGGTCGATCTCCATCTCCCTGCCCCTAAAAAATATTTACTTGCTCCGGGCTGTGACGGTCTATGCTGACATCAGCTTTTTAATCTCATCCACCTCCGCTTAGAAGTTGAAACCCCCTAGCAGGAGTACCTACTCAGTCGCCTCTGCAGCCCCAACCACACCGGCCACTCCCTTGCCTGTTTTTCCCTACCTGCTACTATAAAAAAGGTTTTAAATTTTCACTTTAATCCCCACCATTCTGCCTTTGTGCTGTACATGTCCTGGAGGGACCGCCATCACAAATATTGTGCCCTGAACTCCTCCACCACCCTCTTCTCCTCCAGGAGGAGGCAGTTCAATTTCCATATCCCTCTTCCCACCCTCACCCCACCCTTCACAACCAGGGAACCTATGAACAAGGAATGGTCAGAGAAAAACACGGGTGATATGTTCACGGCTGACCCTACCATATCCCATGTGAAAATAAAATAAATTCTGGACGCCCGAGTGTCATCAGGACTATTCCAAGTAAGCCCAGCCTGGTCAGGGTGTATAGATTTAAAAAGGTCAAACCAAAATCTTTTATTATTGTCTTTAATAACCATGAGGTTTTGTCCAAACCCAGACCCTCTCCACCCCCCATACGCCCTTCCCTTTCTAGCGGACAATTAAAATCACCCACTAACAACAGTGGAGCCCTCCCCAACAGGTGAGGGGACACCCTGTGAAATAAATCAAAACGGTCCTGTACACATGCAGGTGCATACACATTTAGTGCTTTGAAAATCACGCCACCAAACTTAAAAGAAATAACCATTGCTCTCCCTGCCCCCACCACCGTGTGCTCCACCACCTCCACCCGTTTGATGCGGATTAAAACCGCCACCCCATCGGCCAGATTTTCCTCTGACCCGCTCCAAAAAGAGGGTCCATGGGGCCACCTCCTCTCCCATTCCTGATAGGAGGAGCGGAATGGTAGGCCGCACTCCTGCGCCCTCCCCGCCGTCTTTATCTTGCGGACATTCAAGGATGCCACGGACAGAGACACCTGCATTAGAATGGAAAATTTTTGGAACACAAACATTACACCACAGAACATTTCTACTCACAACAAAAACCCCCCATCCCCCATCCCCCATCCCCCATCCTCCTCACCCGTGAGGCCTCCTCCACAGGCCCGGCCTCATCCGCTGACGACTCCCCCCCCGCGTATGGTTGCTCATTTGGGGACATTTGTGGAAAAAACCGAGAGGACCCAGAGGAATCAATCTCTGACAACTCCTCAAACTCCCATTCCCCCCCCCCCCCTTTCTTCTTTACAGCCCCCTCTTGCCTTAAACCAGCCACCTCCACCGCCAATCTCTTCAGTGATGCCATCACTGCCTCCTTTGACTCCTCAAAACCCTCCCCCAACACCTCCATATCCATGGAACCTGTATCTGAATCTGATTCCTCTGCTGATCTTTTGCTCTCCCGTCCCTCGGCCCCCTCCTCCCCCTCGGCTTCCTCTAAAACGAGTACCTGGCTCCCTATCTCCTTCCCTCCTTCAAAACTCTGAGTCTGTTTCAAAAACTGGTCCACCAGACCTCCCTCTGCCTCCTCACCCTCACCCACCTCCCCATTCCCCTTATCACCCTTCCCTATCTCCTTTTCCCCCGCCTCTCCCTTTGGCTCCCCTACCCCCTCACCCACCTCCTCTCTCTGACCCTCTGTCACCCCCTGCTGGTCCCCCTCTCTCACTCCTTCCTGATCCCTCCCTGCCCCCTCCCAGGCCTCCACCCCTAAACTCTCCAGAATCTTTCCCCTGTTTCCCCCCTGACTTCCTACATCCCCCTCCCCCCTTGACCCTGCTCCCCCTGGTTCTCCGCCCTGCTGAAAACCCGGAGGCCCTTCGTCCTGTTTGCAAAGGAGTCTGGGCAATCCCTAAACAGGTGTGAGGCTTCCCCACAGAGATTACATTTCCGCCCGGTTGGGCAGTCCGCCGCCACATGCCCTATCTCCCTGCACTTACTGCATACGACCACCTTACATGCTTCTGCAAGGTGGCCGTAGGCCCCACACCTACAGTGCTTTAGACTGTCCCTGGTAGTAAACCAGCCCTCTGTTCTCTCCTAACACAATCATTGATGGCAGGTGCTTCAACCCAGCATACCCCTTTGGATCCTCCAAAAGACGAATTGGCACCCGCCAAGCACACGTCCAGATCCCATCCACATCAAAAACCTTCTGTGGTGGCCCTCTCACCAAACAGAAACGGCTCACCCACCGTACCAAATCCGCCTCCTCCACTGTCTCGTTATACATGCGTATAAACACAGTTTTTATTTTGGGGCGAAGGTTTACCTTCCAACATGACAAAGACCTGAAGCACACAGCCAAGAGAACAAAGGAGTGGCTTCGGAGAAAGTCTGTGCATGTCCTTGAGTGGCCCAGCCAGAGCCCAGACCTGAATCCAATTGAACATCTGTGGAAAGAGCTGAAAATGGCTGTGTACCGACGCTCCCCATGCAACCTGATGTAACTTGCGAGGATATGCCAAGAGGAATGGACAAAAATGTGTGAAACAAGTGTGCCAAGCTCGTAGCTTCTTTCCCAAGATGCCTTGAAGCTGTAATCGCTGCCAAAGGTGCAGCAACCAAGTATTAGGCTAAGGGTGTGTACAGATATGTAACCAGTCAGTAAAATAAAATTGCATATTTTCTAAAAACCTGTTTTCACTTCGTCATTATTGGCTATTGTGTGTAGATGTTTGAGGCAAAATATGAACTCAATCTATTGTAGGATAATTCTGCAACGTAATTGTGGTGAACGTATACTTGTTCAGACCCTGAGGAGATGGCTTCAACATGAGCCACAAAGCCATTAGGGTAACCAGACAGAGGGGAAAAAAACTCCATAATCTCTGCACAGTGAGTGCCCCTGAGAAACAGGGGGATGAGGAGAGAGAGAGAGAGAGAGAGAGAGAGAGAGCAGGGAAATAAAGTGACTGTTGCTGTGAAACAGTTCCCAGTAATTCCATTTTGTGCGAGCGAGAGGAATGCCAGACGCCTTTACATGCCGCTCCAATCGAGAGATTACCTCCGATTGTGAGGGAACGAGTAGAGGGGTAGGGGACGAGTGGAGGGGTAGGGAATGAGTGAAGGGATAAGGAACGAGTTGAGGGGTAGGGAATTGGTGGAGGGGTAGGGGACGAGTGGAGGGGTAGGGAACGGAGAAACTGTAAAAATGCACAGAATGTTTTCCCCCCTTCTGTGGGTTCACAAGGTTTCTCTTGCTACTGTTTACAATGAAAACATCCCAGAGACACAATTTATTGCCTCCCATGGTGACCCACCAGCAGGCTGTAACTGTGCTGGAGTCTGAGACAGGGTCCATAAGCCCTGGAGCAGAGACTCCACAGCCATCTCTCCTCACATGCACACACAATAATGCTATCGCTAATGATATGTTTCAATATCTATCCCATCAATGTTAGAACTTGAAACTGGAAGTAAGATTGATGTCATTAAAATGTTACACAATACAGAAATAAGCTTACCATTTATGCACACAACCTCATATGAAATATCCAATGTGTAATTTTACAGTGTAAGGCACTATAAATCAGATAATAAAATGTGAGAATGGACTCATATTTTTGGCACACTGTGTGTGTGTGTGTGTGTGTGTGTATAGTATAGATAATTCTGTTCTGAAAGGATAGTAGAGGGCCTCAGAGGGTTCTCTAGGTCTGTAGATAATAATTAATCCCACATGCCCTCTTAGCCTGTTTACTGTGTTTCCTCTGCTCCAGGGAATCTAAATAAAATGTGCTTTAATTAACAACAGCAGCATTTACAACACCACTGCGCTAAGAGCCCGAGCGTCTAATCATCCACACAATTAAAAAAACTGAGAAAAAGGAATTAAATGCTTGCATTAGACCTCAGAAAAATATATGTTTACAAGGGCAATGAATTGAACAGCCCTCTCTTACGATAACTGTGGTTGGCTGACTGATTGTGATGTCACAAGGTCCCTCTAGCTCGGTCATGTGACCATGTGACCACCTGGATCAATCCCTTATTATAGTCTCTGGTTATAGTTATCAGGTCAGGGTGTAGAGATTTAAAAAGAGCAGTCAAACTAAAATTCTTAATCATGGTTTTTAGTAACTTAATTTTGTCTAAACTCAAAACCGCTCCACCACCCCTACGCCCTTCCCTTTCAAGCACGCAATTAAAGTCACCTAGTCAATAACCTTTATTTAAACTCGAAGGACACTGAGGTTGCCCTCATTTACAGTGACGTCGAGTAAGAGATAAAATAACACAAGATAAAAATGACAACATAAAGGCACAACATAAAATGATAAAATAAATAAAAGATTTTAAAAAATAAAAAGATAAAAAGATAAGAACAAGAACAGGAAATTCAGCTAAAAACAATTACATTGTGAGGTGCAAAATTCAGCAATCATAGTTTTAAAATGTCCAACAGACGGAAGACTGTCCATTTTTAAAGTGCTTTGCAGGGCATTCCATGAGTGGGGAGCACTAACAGAGAAGGCAGTCATACCTAGGTTAGAACAAGCCCGGGGAACATTGAGCATGAGCACCTCACTGGAACGGGTATGATATGAACCAGTGTTCCTTTTTAGGAGAGAAGTAATATAAGGTGGTTGCATACCGATGAGAGCTTTAAAAATAAATAAAAACCAATGTCTATCACGCCTCATTAAAAGAGAGGGCCAACCAACCTTTTCATACAGGGAGCAATGATGTATATTATAGCTATCACCTGTAATGAATCTAAGAGCTGAATGGCATACAGAATTTAAAGGTCTAAGAGTAGAAACAGAGGCATGTCTATAGACTACATCTCCATAGTCCAGAACTGATAAAAATACTGCTTCAATAATCCTCTTCCTGCATACCATAGGAAAACTGGTTCTATTCCTGTATAAGAAGCCAATTTTCTGTCGTAGCTTGCTTATAAGTTTATCAATATGGCATTTAAACGTAAATTTTTCATCAAGCCAGATGCCAAGATATTTATAGACTGAAACTCTCTCAATAATAGAACCATTTGCAGCAGTTATATGCAGACTATTGTGGTCAAAATCTCTAGCCCTAGAGAACAACATACATTTTGTTTTGTTCTCGTTAAGAACTAATTTAAGAGAAGCAAGAGCATCTTGAATAGTATTGAAAGAATGTTGCAATTTTTCAATAGCTAATTCCACTGAGTCGGCAATACAATACAGAATGGTATCATCAGCATAAAGATGAAATTGAGAACCACTTGCTGGGGACACAATATCATTAATATAAATAGTAAAAAGCACCGGACCTAAAATTGACCCCTGTGGAACACCTTTAGTAATTGGTAAAAAATCTGATTGGACACCCCCTAATTTCACACATTGAGATCTGCAAAATAGATAATTCCTATAATGTAATGTAATAATTCCGAAACCAGTTACATGCATTTCTATCTAGGTTAATGCTACCTAATCTATTTAACAGCAAAGAGTGGTCAACAGTATCAAAGGCCTTAGACAGATCTATAAGCAGGGCAGCACAGTGTTGTCTTTTATCTAAAGCAGAAACTATATTATCTGTAACCAAAGTGATGGCTGAGATAGTGCTATGGTTAGCTCTAAAACCAGATTGGTGCAAAGATAAAATGGAGTGGCGTGAAAGAAACTCTTTAAGTTGACAGTTTACAACTGATTCTAAGGTTTTAGCCAAACAAGACAGTTTAGATATTGGCCTATAATTATTAGGATCATTCTTTTCTCCACCCTTATGCAATGGGAGAACTTGCGCAGTTTTCCAAGCTCTAGGAACTACACATGAAGACATAGACAGATTAAAAATATGCGTTATTTGCGTTAGTAACAACAGCGGAGCCCTCCCCAGCAGGTGAGGGGACACCCTGTGAAACAAATCCCACCTATCCTACTTACATACTGGGGCATAAACATTTATTGCCTTAAAAGTCACACCACCAAACTTAAAATAAATAACCATCACCCTCCCAGCCCCCATCACTGTGCTCCAACAACTCCACCTGTTTGTTGTGGATTAAGACTGCCACTCCATCTGCCCAATTTTCTTCTGACCTGCTCCAAAATGAGGGTCCATGGGGCCACCTTCACTCCCACTCTTGATAGGAGGAGCAGAATGGCAAGCCGCACTCCTGCAAGAAAATAAGGTCCACATTCACGTTCCCCAAGTAGGACAACACCGCCTGCACCCTCATTGCTGTCTTTATCTTGCGAACATTTTAAGATGCCACGGACAGAGACACCTGTATTGGGATGGAGAAAAGCAGGAACAAAAACATCATACCACATTTCTGCTCAACACAAAAACCTCCCCTCTCCCGTCATCCTCCCCTGTGAATCCTCATCCACAGCCGAGTCCTCCTCCAAATGGCTGTACGTCAACAAGGGTCTAAGGTATCAAACAAGCCCCAAACCATCACTCTGCGGCCAGATATGGAGTAGATGTGGATGGATCCCTTTAAGGGTTGTTTCTCCAGACTTTTTCCCCCATAGAGTTCTATAGGAAAATGAGTCAGGAGAAATAACCCTTGCAGTGATCCATCCACATCTACTCCATATCTGGCAACAGAGTGATAGTTTGGGGCTCCATAGCTCAGACCCTTGATGACTTACAGCCATTTTCCCAGCCATGTGTTCCATACTGTACCAGTGTAATTTACAGCTGAATCTAGTCTCACCCACCAATTCCCATAGAGATCCATTCAAATGCAGAGAGCTTATAGTATCGCTTGTAACAGTAACTGGAAATAAGATATTGAGAGTCTTTTGATGTTGATGGGTCACAGACTTCAGGAAGTAACAGCA